>JAPWTK010000772.1:0-168067 GCA_029963805.1 Aromia moschata
AGGTTAGAGCCAACCAAATAGGTTCTAATAACCTAAGCAGTGTCAAATAGAAATGATCGGTCTGACCGACAAGCCCAGGTAACGAATGTTAACTAAACGCTTACAATCTTAGCAATGACCTTAATTGGTTCCTGGTCCTAGATCCTAGATGGGTACTTGAAGTCCAGAAGTAGCTGATGTCCGTTAGAGGTGCCCCGGTCCCTGACCATGTGGTGGAAGTGAGGTTAGGTTGCTTCCGAAGCCGTGTGTGGGCCCCCAGAAAGGTGTCAGATGTATAGCTGATGTAGGCTAGTGGCTAGTGTGACCGCAGGTGTGAAGCAGTGAGCTGCGCCCGCAGGGCGAAGAAAAGCGATAGCGGCAGAAGCGGGTGTGACAGCAAGAAGCAATAACAAAAAAAAAGGAAACAGAAGAAAAAGGCCTAGAAGTAAACATGCAGCAATTAGTCATGCAATTATATGCAGTGCATTTAAGTGTGTGTAAGCTTTTCCCTACCTTGGTAGTGGTGTGTGGCCTATAGGTGGTTATAAAACTGGTATATTTGCCGAGACAATACTCTAAAATCCACCAAGGTGCGTCCTCAAAGACAAATAAGAGTTATTGATCTCAGACAAAAGAAGATTGACAAGAGAAAATAATCCCCAGAGCGTGATTCAGATGTCCCAGACACCGAAAATATCAAGTCTTTCTCGTTGCCGGAAAGGAAATGACCTTTTTACCAGCTCCCCGGTTATTTAGGGAATTTTAAGAATAGCTGTCATGACAGGCCAGGTTCACCAACCGTATAAAAGGTAACTTTAATCCTACTGTTAGAAAGAGAAAGGTATATAGGATGGTTTACACCACTAGAAGGTAAAGAAAAGGATAAGCACACTGGTGCTCTACTGCCTGAAACTAACATTCTGTGCTGTTCACTTCTATGCTAAATGAGGTTATTGAGCCGGTCAGTTTGATCCCGTAACAGGATGTATCGAAGAAGTGTATTATGCCTTGGAAATTACCAAAATCCAAAAACAATGGGTCGTGTTCCAAGAAGAAAATGGATGGATACCTTGACGAGATAACATGACCTCAAATGGTTATTGAATACAACGCTCATATGGGCTATGTCGATAAGTTTGATATGCTAAAAATCCTTTACGAAGTGGACCGCAAATCACATAAGTGGTGGCATGGAATCTTATCTTACTTCGTTGATGCATGTGTAGTAAACGCTTTCATTCCGTTTCAACTACGAAACGAGTCAAAAGGAATGAATTTGAAAGCATTCCGTTTGTCTGTAGCCAGGGATCTTATTGGGGCAGTAGTTCCTTCCAAACGAGGACGGCTATCAAACCAGAGACCTGTCAATAAGTTCAAGAAGTGTGTTCCATTGGAACTTCGCTATTCTAAGGCATGCCACCTGCCAGAAAGGTCTACGTTGCTGAGATGTGCCAACTGTAGCACCACAAAGGAAGTTAGCCGTACCATGTGAACGTGTTCAACTTGCAAATGGGACTATGCATAAAACATGACAAGAACTGTTTTGCCGTTTACCATACGAAGTAGTTTAATTTTCTGATGGTATTCGCCTTGTTTTAGTATTTTCTACAAGAAATATTTTTTTTCTATTTTTGTTTTTGAAATACTTGTATTGTTATTTTCCTAGTGGTAATTTAGGGATACCATATCCTGCAGGATAATCCTTATTATTTTTAATTGCCACTACCGCCTTAAAAGCTTACTATAATATAAATAAACAAAATTACACTTAATTTTGATTTTTTTTCAAAAAAAAAATTAATCCAGCCTCAAAGGGTTAATGCTTATGGGATTTTGTTAATTGGATTTAGCGTTGGAAACTTGAGTCACAAGGTTATAGGGTTTAATCGTTCAGAATATCGATTTTTTTGAAGTTATGAAAAATCCTGAGCTGCTGGGGTTAAAAGGACCACGGATTTGGATTCAGCGACCCAAAAAAACGTATAGTGCTCATGGTCTGACCTCTGGGCCCGAAAGTCGATTTTTTTGTGTGGCATTTATTCAAAACGAATCGGTGATTTGTTTAAAGTGCAAAGTTGAGGCCTACAAATTCAAGAATTAGAACGATAAGTATCATAAGGCAGGTGTCGCAGTCTTAGAACAAATCAAAGATAAATTTTCATCGTCAAATAATAAACGTGAAAGTATCGACGAGATCCCATGAAGGAATTTAATTGCACTGAAAGAGAAGCCAGAAAAGCCTTGTAAAAGCCGCGGCGATAGCTCAGTGGGTAAAGCGCCAGGTGAGAACGGGGCGATTATTCCGAGAACTATTATCCGCGCGGGTTCGAATCCCCGCCTGTGGCAATAGGCACCTGTCACAAAGTTTGGTTATGTGCCCTATATCTTTTCCATGTGTATTCTCCTTCTGCACAGTTTTAATAACTCTTAGAGGGAGAATGTCAATTTCTATGGTGTGATTTATTTATTTATTTATTTAGTCGCTGAAAAAGGAATACTGTCATCACCCGATAAAAAAAGGCAAGGTTTTACCCGCTGACACAGAGGACCGTGTAAAAAAAATACGAACAAGATAACATAAGTCGAGTGATGCCAGGATTAAAAGATTATGTTTCGCTGAAACAGGATAACGGTGAACGGGTGCATGTTCGAAAACGATTATTACTTGGCAACTTAAATGAATTATTTACTTTGTTCAAAGAAGAAAATCCAAACGTCAAATTTGGTCTCACGAAGTTCATGCATCTAAGGCTTCCGTATTGTGTTTTAGCCGATAGTAGCGTTTAGATTGTCCGAATTACCATTAGCGATAGTAATGTTTAGATTGTCCCAATTTTGGAGAACTAAGAAAAATTGTATTCGAGTCTTTAGAAGCCGAAGGTATTTTTAAAGTGAATTACGAATTATGGGCGCACACAGATCGCTGTACAATAACATCGAATAAGATACCGATTCGTGAGTTTTTAGATTTAGTTGGAGAAAAATTTATGAAATTGAAAAATACTGATAATAAAATTAATTAATATTGATAATAAAATTTTATATCTCCGAGCCATCCGCATTCAAAAAGAGTGTCCAGTTCATGTAAGTAATCAGAAAATAGACGAAAATTCATGGCTACTCGTTAGATTTTCCGATTCAAGGGGACAAGTAATAAATAACGAAGACTGCATACACTATGTAGGAAGAGTATTGGAAATGGTAGCGAAATACTCGTCAGCTTTTTGAGAAAGAAGGAAAAATGTTTTGTATATCCAGATGTATCAGATCATAGTCTAATTTCTCGAGCTGATGTTGCTATGGTTCTTCCCAAACCTAATATTAGAAGGGGGACTACATAACTTTAACATAAACTTTATTCCTTTGAATTATAAAAGTATTCCTAAAATTAACTAAGTTGTAATGTTACTGATCATTCAAAATTATATATAAAACTGCTATTTACTGTTTTATTTTTTGTAGTTATCTATGTCAATGTTGCGCTATATATCAAAGACAAGTGTCAATGTTGCATTAACTTATCACAAACATTGACATATACATATACGTTTATAGGGGGTGTCAATGTTTTCCTGGGGGTGGGTAACATTGACACTTTACACTTAAAAAAAATAAAAATAATAATTTTGTAAGCAATAATTATTTTCAATTATATCATGTACATCATAAAGAGGATAGATGTACCTTCATTTTGCCACAAAAGCAGCGCTCTAAGTATTTTCCAAGTGACAAAAAAAATAATTTGAAAGTTATGTCAATGTTACCCCATTTTACCTTATATAGTTTAGAATATCATTGTCAGAAGCACTGTATTAATAGATTACGTTGCACGAATCAAAATGTGTATGCTATGTATCAGTGGTATACTACACATAACGATAAGATTTTTATAATAATCAATAAAGGTTTATAAATGCTGAACTCTGGTTTTTATTTCTGAATGTGAGTGTCTGTGTGTGTATGAGAGAGGGAGAAAAAAGTGCTGATATATTCAGAGCACCGTTTATTCAAGTATTAGTTATTCATTATACTCGAAAATGGAGAATAGAGACGAGAGGCATAGAATCATGACAATGGCTGAATTACTGGCAGGGGAATTATGTACCTGCAATATGTGTGTTGTTCCGGACGAGGTGTGGTTGGAATTGGGACTATTAGAATTGCCTAAATTGATTCCCATCAGTGAGGCAATGAAAAGTAAGCTATACCAATTACTACTTTGTTGATAATTTTTATATGTGTGTTTTTTTCTCAATTACTATAGTGTGGGGTGAGGACATCATTGATAAGATAGCGGTAGCCCGTTCAAAGACTCTAAAATTGGAGTTGGCATCAGTATTAAGAGGAAGAAACTTGTTTATTGAATAAAATAGGTTACTTTACTAAAAAAATAATTATTGTTACAGATCAACCACCACGCTAGCAGTCCCCTATCCTCCTGTCCCTAGGATCACACACCATCTTTTAATTATTTTATTTAAGGATATAAATAAATATATATAAATTTTTTACCTATTTATTATAATTTTTCTTAGTTTTTTAATAAAATATATAAAATCCATACTTACCTCTTTTTATTTCTCAACCTCTCATCATTAAGTAGCACTATTTTTTTTCACTTAGGTCTAGAAACCCGTAATACTGTTTTAAGAAAGTTTTAAGAAAAATAGTGTATTTTTTAAGTGTTTCCATGAAAATTTAGAAATACTTCTTCTTAATTCAGCACATAGATCTTAGCGCTCCTCAATAATCTTAAGTTCATAAGGTGTATTTACCCATGTGTTGTATATTTTCTGTACTCTTATGTGGCTTCATTTTACCTAACTAGGGTATAGATTTTCTTAAGTCTAAAGTCTGAATAAAATGTACTGTACCACCTTTAAAGAGAGGTCTTTCATTATGTAAGTACCTAATAATTAACAATGAAGTTTATATGTAGATATTCTATATGTAGCAATGGGATGACTCATATGAAATTAAAGATTGATGTGTGTATTTTTATTAAATGAGAATCATGGCGTATTAGGCGTGCAATATAACGCATATAATTTCCCCTAGTACTGATTATACTTCCTTCCTGTTTATGATGAAGTGAATGCACTGGGAAGCGTAATTATTTAGGCCAGACGTTTTTCTCTGTATTGGTAAACATGTCTCTACCTGTTTAAGCGGTACGTTAGGCATTTAAAATGTATGGTCTTCAGTGTCAATTGAATGTTTATCTTACGTTTACAAGATAAATTCACAATCAATGTTTATATTACTGCTTTCCTATATATTAGTGTGTTACCTATGTAGATGTTGAGTGTTGAGATTTTTACAATAATATATATGCCATCTTTAAAGATAACACTACAAAAAAATATTTTACAAGTTCATGGTCGAGATTTGTTTACATTTAAAATAATAATATGATTATCTGCCGCTTAACCGGCTGCAATGAAGGAATAAATATGCTACTTACTAAATAAGATACATATACCTGTGCATGTAACACAGGCACAACATTTACCACTTCATGTGGATAATTTATACCTATTCCTTCTTTTGCTCATGACGTTTGGTGTTCAACATCCAATCTTAAATCCATATGGTTGGATTTATACGGTTACATACACTTTTACTCTGGTTACGATTAAAAAAAATACATATGTCTGTAATATATGCATAATATATTTTATAACTAATTTATGTCCTGTATCTGCCTTCCGTTTTAGAGATAAGAGTTCGACTGCATATTTTGCGCATGCACAGTGTTGCTAACTTGCACTCGGTTGTAAAATTCCTTCCATTTTCCAAGAAATGATGAGTCATCATCACCTGAATGCTGGGAATCTCTGTCTCTTATCTTTGTATCCACCGGCAGGTATCGACATGTTTTTATGGGAACTTCCTTAGTTGATATTTAAAACAATATAAAATATCCAATTTTATATTGTTTTATATGAATTTTTCTTAAGAAGACCAGTAAAGTCAAGCATGTTCGGTTTTACACAAGATATGACCATTTTTTCATATATCCCCAAAAAAACAAGCAGGTTATTTTATTATCAACACTGCATCATGATGATTGCATTGATAAGGGCTCTGGAGAGGAGACTAAACCAGAGATAATTACCTTCTATAACTCGACAAAATGTGGAATTGATACAGTTGATCAACTTTCCGCAAAATATAATGTTGCTAGAAATACGCGTAGCTGGCCTATGATTGTTTTATATGGGCTCCTAAATGTTGCTGGTATAAATGCTTTGGTCATACACAGAAGTAACTCAAATGGCGAGGGTGCGAAAATTGATAGAATATTTCTAAAACAACTCGGGACTGAACTTGTAATGGATTACATGAAAAGTAGAGTAAACTCCCAATACTTATCGAGAGAAATTCGACAACTTGCCGCTAGAATTAGCGGAACTGTGTTGATAGAGCATACTGAAATAGTTGAAAATAAACGTGGAAGATGTACCTTCTGCAAAGATCGGAAAAAGTGGCATACATGTCGGTTTTGCAAAAATGTATATGTTTAGAACATACTATGTCTGTTTGTCAAGTATGCGCGGCCAAATTCCCCCGAATAACTGTTATACAGTGAGTTTATTGCAGCACTATCGTAAATGCACATATTGTTTATTTATACTCTAATTTAGATTATAAAATAGGAAAACAGTTTTTTTGTTTACGTAGTTACTTTTTGTTCATATTAAAAGTATTTGTAACCCTTTGTCAGAAATATACGTTTATTTTTACAATTTAGTGTTTCTTTTCTGGGTATATCAGACCCAACGTGTTCTTTCTTGTACAATAAGAGCATGCGTTTCCTGCACGGTTAAAAAGAGATGGTTACAGAATACAAGAGGAAAAAGTGAAAGTTTCTGTCATTGTATTGTTGTTGTATATCTGTAACTGAGGGGTAAACAATCGTATGTCCTTAAAAGAAAATTTTCGGTAATAAGCAAAACAAGTGGAAACGCTAATGGATTTTAAAATTTGGGATAAATGGAGATATTACATTTTCTAACCTAAAAAATATTGACAATCAACAATACATGACTTAGGATTTGTTGCCACAATAACAAAAACAAGTGAGTTTAAAGATGATCTTAACTCCATACCGGCAAAAGTTGGAGTTATGACTGTTTACCTCTCAGCTACAGATATGCTATCGCATGTAATATATTTTTATTCACATAATCCTGTAATCGGCCGATTAAATTTAATCGGCTGATCAAATTATTTGGGTATTCACAAAACAAAAGTAGTACATTTGATGAGATGATTACGTGATGAAGTCGTTTGATGGAAAAACGTTTGGCAACGCTGTTATATCCACTGCCTCATACGTCACGTCAGATATGTTCATCTTTATTATTAACTATCCATCTCTGTCTGATTTTACCCTGATGCTGTGTATTTAGTGCATTTGCTAGGTTATGTTCTGGTGTGTTGTTTATAATTTTTCGTTTTACTTACATATTTACATGAGTATTTCGGTTTCGTAAGATATAAAAACAACCTAAAAGATAAAAAATTACCGAAAAGGAGAAATCCCTTAACCAATATTATTGAAAAGTAAGTATAACTGGTGTTATTTTATATTTTTTTCATTTTACCGGCGTGTAATTTTCACTGCTTTCTTTTAAGTATTGAAGTTTTATATACACAATGTAATAAGCAGCAGATGAAACTAAGTTTCTAACAAGTGTTCATGTAATACATAACATACATAACACATTTTACATATAAAATAAATACATATAATTATGAATATATAAAGTCCCCATTTTATGCTTATTACATTGATACATATACTTTCACAATGGTTACATATACTACCTTAACCAGGCATTTTTTTTTATACTTTTTCCTCTCCCAGCTAATCCTAATGTTTCCTCAATAGAAGAAAGAATATAACAGAAACGAAACGGACTTCATTGGATGCAACCAAACAAAGAATGAAGGCTAAAGGAGTTTATTGCTGACAACCTCAGAAGTATCAAATACATAGTTAAATATGATGATTTAAAAATAAAGGATTTGGCAGAACATGTAAGTAACTTTCTCAATAAACAAGTGATTACAATAATATCTAATCAGCTTGCCCCTTGTTAATTTTAAATAAATATCTTATTGATGTCTTTTTAGGAGGATCATTGCAAAAGTATCTTATAAGGGTTGGATTTACCCCAAACAAGGGTTAATGAAAATAATATAGAATTTTAATAACAAAATCAACAACAAAGCTAAATTAAGTGAGTAAAGCAATATTTATTACTTATTACTATTAACTATTAACTTGACATCACCGTATCTACATCATACCGCTATGAAAAATACAAGTATTGACCATTTCTAAACTGTGAGCCTAAAATTCTCACTGTCGAGCTTCATATATGTAATTAAATTACGAACCCAGGGCTCTAGGTAAGGTTGCTTTATTAGTATCATGCCGATACCGATCATACATAACCGATCATCGGTTAGTATAAAATAAATAACGTGTGAGAGTTAAGGATTAATATGATTTTGTATTTTGTTTTCTGAATTAATTTAAGACAAGATATATCTACTTGTACAATCTACTTGTATATATACCTGTCTACTTCTAGGGATATATGTATGTATATACTTATAGAGCTACTACCAAGTTTTAATTTTACCTATTTGCAAAAAAAGTAATCTAAAAATAATTCCTTGTACTAATAAATTGTACTTTAAATTGTAATTTGTAAATAAAACTAAACATTTAATAGGTAGGTATGTATATATATAGGACAAAACTGAAACATTATTTATCAGTATTTGATGTAGTATATTTCACATAAACTATTTTTCAATACTTATTAGAACACCTACCAAAATATATTATAAAGATTATATAACGATCACTGATTATGTAATTTTTTTTCAGACATGCGGTTTACAGGTGAACCAGAGCCCCTACCTATCCCCTAGTCTACCCCTAAAATAACAACTCAACTGAATTTTAATTTGAAGTGAAATAGAAACTAAGAGAGGGAAAAACTATCAGTTTCCCCTTGGGAGAGAAAATAACAAAACATTTTTTTAGAAAAGTAACCAAATTAGATTATCTTTTTAATTATTATTTAAAAAAATTCTATTAAAAAAAAATTGTCTATTGTTATTTTAGTTTATATACTTTTTTCTACTAAATAAGTATTTTAATATGTAACAAATAAAAGCAAGTAAAATGAATTTTTTAGCAAACTGTTGAATTATTAAAAAAAGTTGTATTTAAGACTAATTTAAAATTTAAAATTCCCGCCTAATGCAGAAGTACATTGTAGTATTTAAAGTTGGCAGAAAAGTTGATATTAAGTACATAATGGCGATTTACATATGTATGTATGTAAAAGAGTTGTTATTGGAGTGATGTTTTATGTAAATAAAGAAATGAGTTTTAAAAAAAGTGCAATTATTTTGAATAAGGACGGTTTAGCAAGTAAACCTACTTTAGCAAGTAAAAAGTAGTTACAACCTATAAGAGAACCAGTTACTAAGGTAAATTAAAGTATATATAAAAAAAAAATACAAACTAAATTTTACTCTTCCATATTTATAAATTTACAAAGTTAGTACAAATAAGAACTATCAAATCCACAATAAAACAAAGTATCAGGAAAAGCATTCACAAAACAAATATGTTTAATGTATTTCTATTTTCATGAAATAAATTGTCAACATTTTCTATTATTACTTCCAGGTACTCAAGTCATTTTGTAGAAATCTGCATACACACAGGAATAATTTCCTCCCATGTGGGTATTTGTATTTCTCTGGTTGGATGAGTGCAGCAATATCTTCTTGCCACAGATGGTTGTGATTTGTTAGTAGATCTCCTATACAGTTTTGAAACATACCATACCAGTTGCATAAAATTGCAGTGTTACCAGAAGTGAGAGGATGTCCTCGTTCCTGTTTGTAATTGATGTAACATTATGACTAAATCAGTACAGTGTTTTGGTACACCTCTCAAAAGCTAAACCGGAGCGGAAAGTCTAAATTATCATACATCGTCAAGTGATTTACTCGATACCTTATACACCTTAACTTCCGAAGGGGTTCTTGGCCAGCTGAAAAGAACAACGAGGTTAATGCAGACAAGTTTGATATGTGAATCTGGAAACAATATTTTTGGAATAAAGTATTTATCAAACCCAGACCTAATATTACGTTGTATACATTTACTTACCTTTAAATTTTTTAGCTAAACATACACAAAATTTATATTTATATCTGCATTTGTTTATTCTTTTTTTTTTACTCTTTTTTTTAGGTTAATATATTTAATTTCACCTTTAAAATCATCAATAAATTTTATTAAAATGGCTAAAAAGTTGAGAACTGTCAAATATAATCGACCAAGGAGCATTGATTAGGTAATCATCTCGTCAAATTGCATTTGACGAGTTCGTCAACTTGACAAAGCTTTGTGAATACCAAATAGGCTTGATTTTGCATATAATCGACTCGATTACCAACTTTTCGTTACCTGATCAGACGATGAGTTGAATGAATGAATACGAAAAGTGGGCGGGAAGACCCATGCACTTAGGCCGCCTGATGGGCCCATTGAGCAGCCACATTCCATGAGTGTTCACCCAGGTATGCCGACCTCTCTAGCAAAGGCGCATATTTTCCTGGGGTGAATACTCTTAACATCCTCTGGGTTCAGAACACAGCTCCCAAAGTGCCGTTCTCTGACCCTTGCAATTGCAGGGCAGTCTGTGAGGATGTGAGATGCAGTCTCCTCATCCTCCATGCACCATCCACATTCAGGATCATCTATGACCCTTATCATGTGGAGGTGCCTTTTAAGGTGACTGTGGCCTGTAAGGAGTCCTGTCACCGTTCTAATGTCTCTTCGGTTCATACCTAGGAGACTTTGAGTTAATCTGAACGAAGGCCCAGTAATATGGGCCTTCGCCTGCCTCATACCCGGGGCTTCTTGCCATGATTTTTCGAACTCCTTGTTTAGGAGCTCTTTCATGGTTGAAACCCCCATTGAATAGGGGACCCCATCAGACGATGAGTTTGGCAATTGTTTTCATCATTTGACGAGTTCGTCAAAATTTAATCGAGTCATTAAACCTGTAATCGAGCTTTGTGAATACGGGCCTAAGTCTTCCATATTGCATCAGTTGGAACATTGCGGATAATCGAAAAGTACGTACCTCCATCACTGCTTTCCAAACCCGCCCACGTCAATCATCACAAATTTGTAATTTACATCCACAATATCCTGAAGTACAATGGAAAAATAATGCTTGTAGTTATAACGGGAATATCTGAAAAAAACAAAATTTAAAAAGTAGAAAAAAAGAATGAATGGAAAAAATAATGACACGGGACATGGCCGTGGATCACGGGATTTACCTAAAATTTTAATTTTTTCTTATTTATCGGATTTTATATGTACTTTTTCCCCGGGCAACGCCGGGTTTCTCAGGTAGTATTCTTGAAAAGTAAGAAAATTGTAATACTTCGAAAAAAAACATTTATGCATTTTATATTTTTTGTTTGGAAATTGTGTTTTTAAAAAAGATTTATTTTACTTTACATACGTCCAGCACTGGACGTTGTATTACATGAAAATTAAAACTTAAGACTAACTGAATGAGTACAGGACTTGTAACTTCACTGACTAACATGGTACATTTCACTTATATTTATAAGCTCGGGTTTGTCGACGTAAGCATAAGCGTTCTGTGAATCAAACTGCTATGCTTGCGTTTCTCACAAAGAGTGGTTTCAAGGAAGTTGTTATCTTTTGACGTATCGAATTACGTCTGCTACTGATAGTCATATTACATTGTATATTTTTACATATAACAACTCCCTTTTTAATAAAAAGTTGACGTCATACGTCGACTTTTATGATAATTCTGGTATATCTTCTTGTTGGAGATGGGGTCTTCTTCTTAGGAGGGTGTTGAGTCTTCTTAGTGTCTCGTTCGGGGGTGTGTCTTTGGATTTGTTGCAAAGACGGGTCTTGCATTTACAGGTGATGTAGAGGGCCAGGAGTCCAATCACGATGCCAATGGTTAAGTAGGTGGTCAAGGTGATGTGTTTCGTTATAAAGGGTTCATTAATTAACTTGTCTAAATCTCTGGAGTATTGTTCCAATTTATGATTGGCTATATCCAGATTTTCGATGTTTAGATGGTCGAATTGGAGGGGTTCTAATTTTGGAAGTTGCAGTTTCTCTGGAATATCCCTACAGCAATCATATGGTATAACTACAGGGTGAGAGTTATCCGTGATGTTGAAGGTATTACGGCTTTCGGCTTGTACCTTTGTTATGCCAACAAATGCGTAGCAATCTGGTTGTAGTTTTAGTATTGAGTTCTTGTTGACTGTCGTTATCTTCGTGTCCATCTGGTTGCAATTTATGGTAATGTGGATTGGTTCGGAAACGATTACGAGCCAAGCGTCGTTTTGTAGTTTTTGAACGTTATATCCTTGTCCATATACAAGGGAGCTGTCACAATTTTTGGGGATTTGTCTGGAGTTCTTCAATAATTGGGCCTCGCATGCTGCGTTGCTATCGATCGGGTAGGCATAGAGATCTGAACATAGTTTCTTGCGATCACCTAGTTGCTTGCATGTGCTCAAATCTTTTACGGGTATGTACATTAGAGAATCATCATTTCGCGCAATAAATTTTTGAGAAAATGACAATACGTGGTGCAAACCTGTTCTATTGTCCAAAATAGGAATTGGATACAAATGATAAAGGGTGTACAGTTGCTGTTCCACTAGTGGGATTCTTAGCACAAAAATTAAATCAGATTTTGATTGAAAGGCTTCTAATTCGATGATTTCTAAGTACGAAGGTATCATTGAATGTTTCACGGGAAGGGGTAAATTATTTTTTACAAGATTTTGAGATATTTCCTGAAGAGAGATAATCAAATTATCTGGTGTAATGATTGAAGAGTGAATAATTTTTTAAACGAGCAAAGGTTATTGAATTTAGAATGTTATTAAGATTGTCCTGAAGGTATAAATAACTTTCCATTAACTTTTCACAAATTTCGAGAAATTTTAATTTGGCTTCAACCAGTGCGATTTTATCTCCTAGTTGATGAATAGCTCTCTCGATTCTGCTTATGTCTCGATTAAATATTTTTTCATCAATTGCTAATTTTTGAATAGTTTCATTGAAACTTTTTATAATCGAAGAGGTAACGGATATTTGATTTTTTAAAAGGTTCTCAATTTGATTTTGATCTTGGTTTATTTTATTGATACTGTCTGTAAAATATTTACCGTCGGCGGCGTCAAGATTACCGGTGATTGCTTTAAATATACTACCTATACCGTCCACTAAACCTCGTTTAAAGCGTCTAGTGTCTGTAAAGACTTCTTCAAGTTTTTCCTTAATGGAATCAGAAATTTGGGTGAGAAGAGTGACGTGGGTTTTAACATCTGAGTGAAATTGTCGCATATTGTGATAATCATGGTTAAGCATTTCCGTGATTGCATTTAAAATTCTGTTATTATTGTCAAAGGTATTTTTGATGCTAGATAAATTTTTATGTACAAGTAGAGTCCATTTGTCGTTGGAAATTATAATTCTTGTTTCATCGTGATAGTAAACGCCTATTGTGTTGTTTATTGGGGTTATTTGGTACTGGGCTATGGCTGTTCCGATCAGCACAAAGGACCTGGAAAGATATTTTAATTTTAATTTTCGGAATAGGGTTTAAGTCGATCGAAATTGACTTTAGTTTTTTGCTTGGTTTTTTGATTTAGAAGAGTAGCTGAATTTTTGTGAATTTTTACAATTTCAAAGGGACCGTTAAATTTGTTTTGGAGTTTATCTTTTATCTGTGATTCTTTAACATAAACTTTTTTGTCCGACTTGGTAATCTGGCTGGGTTTGAGAAACATGTTTGGTCAAAACGAATTTTCGCTTTTTCTTTTTGAGAATTGGTTTTTGCTTGTGCTACTTTATAATAATAGGATATGCGGTTGTTTAGGTCTCTTATGTATTTCGTGATCAGTTCTTTCTGATTGTACAGAGTTTCCGGGTGGCCTACTTGAGGTATGACCAAAAATTAACTCATAGGGTGTAAATCCGTGAGTTTTATTGACTGAGGTGTTGTAACATATTATTGCGTAAGGTAATATGTTAAAGGGATGTTCATCGGGGTGGTCTGACATGTGTATTCTTATCATTTCCAATAGTGTGGAGTGGAATCGTTCTAAGGAACCGTTTGATTGAGGGTGTCCTACGCTAGAGTACGTTATTTTAATATCATAGAGGCAACATAAGTCTCTAAGGATAGCATTGTCAAATTCACGTCCGTAATCACAGTGGATTCGGCGGGGTGTTCCGAAATGTTGGAAATAGACAAGTAACGTGTTCGCTACTGATTTTGCTGATTTGTCAATAATGGGGTACGCCTGACTAAATTTTGTGAGTTCATCGCGTATTGTAAGCGCATAATTTTTAGGGGGGACTTCTAAGATATCGATGTTTATGCGTTCAAATGGAGCTTTTGGGGTTTCTGTGATAACTAAGGGTGCGTCTAAATTTTTTCGACAAGCTTTTGTTTTGTTACAAGTTTCGCATTTTTTTATGTAATCATCAACGTCTTTTGTCAATCCTTTCCAATGATACTTGGTTTTTATTCGCCTAATGGTTTCATTTATTCCACGATGGATGTGGGCTTTACCTGTGTGGTATTGATCGATGATGATCGGAATTTGATCGTTATCAGGTGTTTTAGTGATGTCTTGGCAAACTTTGAATTTTACGTCTTTTTCTGATAAAAGGAACGATAATATTTCGAGGATGGGAAGGTCGACGTTATTTTCGACATAGTAGGTTTCGGAAGGTTTAAATTCTTCACGGCCTTGGTATATTGATGCAAATAAATGTTCTATTACGGTATCGGGGTCGAATGGTAATGCTACTATAAAATATTTTCTGTTACGCACAGACTTACTAGATAGTTTGTTTAATGTTAAATTACGAAAGTCTGTGTTTTCTTCGAATAAGTCTTCGATTATTTTATAATGGAAGTCTTTAAGATTGTTTTTGTTGGAAAAACGTTACGATATTTTTATTAGATTTATCTAAAAGTTGTCCGTTTGTATACTCAATTTTGGAATAATCAATAAGGGATTTTGTTTTATACAATTCTATAAAAGTTTCAAATTCTTTTACGCTTTCGTTTTTATCTATGTCTTCGATTCTTTCGGTTACGTCATCTTTTTGATTATCAGGATCGGATTCGTTTGAAGTAGATGGATTTTTGAATGGGGTACATTACTAATTTGGATTTTGCTTGAAATTGGGAGTAATCTTGGATGTGATTTATTTTTTCTAAAGGTTCAATTGATACGTCGGAGAAGTCGATGGTTTTCGGTATAGCGTTCGCGTTTATTATTGTTGTAAGAAATTCGCCATTCTGATTTACGTGCACTATCGCGTTTGGTATTCTGACCTTTTCTTTTTCTTGCCCTGATAGTACGGCATCGGTGTTTGTTAAATGACATTTTAATTTTGCGATTTGTTCCGTACGAGGGTCGATCGAAATTATATTTGAAATTTTGTTAGCTGATTGATTTTGATGATTTTGCGTATCTGAAATAATTGGTTGATCCGTGACTTTATGAATCGGAATTGTTTTGAAATTTGTTATGAGCACTTTGTTTTTTATGTCTACAATGCAGTTATAATGTTCTAAAAAATCAGAACCAAGGAGTCCATCGAACTCGATGTCTAGGTCGCATATATAAACTTTAAGTGGATCATTAATGTTAAATGGAATAAGAACGGATTCGTTAATTACTATTTTTTGATCTGTGATACCCTGTATGGTAACGTTTTCTGGACATCTCCTTCTGTAATTTTCGCAAATTTTCGGTTTGAATATTGACAAACCTGCGCCTGAATCAATTAATATTTTATGTGTGTTGGTAGCGTCGTAAATGTAGTATAAATTTTTTGATTTAACAGATAACAAGGGGCTTATAGGAATCGTTGTTCTGGGAAGTTTAAATTGGGGTTGAAATTGTCTAGATTCATATTGCCAAACTGTGTTTGCAATATTGCTGTGTTGGAATCCCTGTTGTGATCCGGTGGGTCTGATAGAGGAGGTGGGCCTAATTGAAAATCCTGATCGTATACGAGGGTGGTGTTATAATTTGGTTCTTCCGTATAATAATTTTCGGAGGGACCATTAGCGGTATAATAGTCCTCGTTGTTGTAATATTCTGAATTATTAGCAGGATAATAATTCGTATCAGTGTGGGCGTTATTACCTGTATAATAACTGTCACTGGTATTTTCGTAATAATTTTGGTTAGGCTGCTCGTAAACTTCTTGTTCATTATTTTGGTTTAAATGAAACGTTTTCCTATTGTTATTATTTTGCCTAAAATAATTGGGGTTTGGTTGGATCGCGGGGGGTCTTTGAGCATTAAAATTTGGATTTGGCGTAATAACTGGGGGTCTCTGTTGCTGAGAATTTTGTGAAGTTCCGGGGTGTTGGTTGTAATAATTTGGCCTAGGGTAATTTTGATAATTTTGGTAATTTTGATGATGTCCGGAATTTGGGGGTTGATGACTTTGTTGTCTTTGACGACATTCGTTGAAAACGTGCCCTATTCGTTTGCAAAATGAACATTGTTTTGTGGGTAGAGGTAAATTTGGTTTACGTACTGGTGTATTGTTGATGTTATTGCGATTTAACTTTTGCGTTTCAAAATAATTTAGTTGTAGTTCTTTGCGAACTCTGTTTATTGCTGTAAGCATGTCTGCAGGGTCGCTAGCTCTAACAACGTGCGCTATTTTAGGTTCTAATCCCGTTAATAACGTATTTAGAATCATACCCTCTGTTAATTGTATTTGCGCTTGTTTTTGACCTGTTGATAACTGCTGTTTATGAATAGATGCGTGCATTTTTGCCTCGTGCGTTTGTAATCGAGCAATAAATGTGAGAGGAGATTCACCTGAGAGTTGTCGCATTCGTTGAAGGTCTTGGATTAATGAAGTTAAATCTCTACGATCACCGAAATGATTTTCGAGAAGATTTTTAATTTCGTCCCAAGTATTTGGGTTTCTGGAATTTACTAATTCTGCTGCGCGTCCTTTTAATTTATTTTTAATATGGACAGTTAAGAGTACCTTTTTGGTTGCCAACTGCCATGTCATACGCAGTTTTACATGAATTTAGAAAAGTGACTAGATTTATTTGATTACCATCGTAATCAGGTATTATTGAAAAGATTTCGATTAATTTATAGGGTTCGACTATTTCTTGATGAGGTTGGTGTGCTTGTGGCTGGGCCATATTTCTAGTGGTTACTGGCATAAACAATTTGGAACGTGTGACTAATGAATTTTTCGAAAATGAGCTTTAGTTAATTTTGGGGTGGATAATAGAACTGGTTTTTCGCAATTTCAATTTGAATTTGCTTCGCGGTTAAAAGAGCGAGATTTAACGTTGTACTAAAAGCGAGATGATTCAATAAGTACTTACGTTAAGATTTTCCACATTCCTGTTGACGTGGGGGTGAAGATCGTCGTTGAACCAGGTGAGCTGTTGCGTGTTCCTGATGTCAAGGTTGATCTGGGAGGTGAAGATCGTCGTTGAACCAGGTGAGCTTCTGTTGCGTGTTCCTGATGTCAAGGTGGATCTGCGTGTTGAATTTTCTTCTTGTTTCGGCTTCTTGGAGCTTGTTGAATTTTCTGTTTCGATTTCTTGGAGCTTGTTCTTTTTTCTTGAAGGTTTGGAAACCACCACACTTAGTGAGGATGCCCGTGTTCTAAGTGTGTTTTGGAAATCCTACCGACTGCGCCAATTTTTATATTTTTTGTTTGGAAATTGTGTTTTTAAAAAAGATTTATTTTACTTTACATACGTCCAGCACTGGACGTTGTATTACATGAAAATTAAAACTTAAGACTAACTGAATGAGTACAGGACTTGTAACTTCACTGACTAACATGGTACATTTCACTTATATTTATAAGCTCGGGTTTGTCGACGTAAGCATAAGCGTTCTGTGAATCAAACTGCTATGCTTGCGTTTCTCACAAAGAGTGGTTTCAAGGAAGTTGTTATCTTTTGACGTATCGAATTACGTCTGCTACTGATAGTCATATTACATTGTATATTTTTACATATAACATGCATAACTACGACAACATCCTTGCAATTCAATAATTATACTGCTCTTGAAACGGAATGGCACCAATCCCGACAAACTAATTTGCGAAAAAATCGCAGAAAAACTTGTATTCCTTGGTCGCGGGGGGCTGCACCAGTGTTCATTATTCAAAATTTGTTTTCTCTTGAAAAGTGTCGGCGAGGTACCATTCCTTTTTTTGTTGGCTCAGGCATTTCAGTATCTTTCAAAGCAAGCCAGATTGGTTGGCAAGTTTCAGACACTATATCGGTAATCCTACTCCCCCCAATGTGAAATTCATATTGTAGAGCCTTGAAGGTATTTCCCGTGGCCAAATATCTGCAAAAAGATTGAAAATGAACCCCCAATTTAAGTGCATTTGCTTTTGTGTAATTAATTTTCAAATTCCTTTGCAATTATTTGTTCCTTTTTAGTGGATGCGTTGAAGAAGAAATGGAAGAACATCAACGATTCTTAAAAAAATATTTGACATCCTGAAACACAAGAACAAATAATCCACAATAGCACGTGTATCGAATATTAGAATAAAGACAGTTCGAAGTTGCTAGTTGGCTTAGTTTTGCGTTTTATTTTATTATTAACCTTTTAAGGACGGGGATTTTTACGTTGAAATTGGACTTTTTTTTTACACGATATTAGTACATAAAATCGAAGAATCTGTCACGTCAAGTGCCCGACGAAGTTGGTGGTCGAAATTTCGACCACTCCCGTCTGGGACGGAAAGTCCCATGTTAAAAATTTTATTTGTGGAATTAACAGTGCATTCCTAAGTAATTGGATGCGCTGAATACGAAAAAAGATAATACAAAATGTCCAGAAGACATCTCTGACCTTGAAAATTGCATTTCAAGGTTAAATCCGTTGTTTTCTGTCCGAAATTATATCTGTACGTTTTTTTTTATGCGTTGGATGCAGAAAAATAGTAACGTTTATTATGAGTCATTTGCAAGAAATATTTCAGTTTTTGCTCTCAGCACGACCCATGATCAACAGCGTGGATGTGGCGAAAATTTGATCCCTTTGGGGTGCGTCCCCTTGCCTCTCACTTTGGGGTGCTTGATTACCGTGAGTCCCCTTGCCTCTAACTTTGGAGTGCTTGATTACCGTGAGTATACCAATTTACATGTCGAAATACCGAATAAAAAATTCGACTTTGAAATCACTATTTCAAGGTCAAATATGCTACCTAAAATTGTTACACTATATTTTCTATATTCAAAATATAATATTATCCCCAAAATCATTCAAAAATATTATGATACTTGAGTGGTCGAAATATCGACCAGTCCCGTCCTTAAAAGGTTAATGAATGTCATACAAATAAACCAATCGGTGTGAAATTTTCTTTATTTCTCAAGGGATTGTTACAATCCTTGCACTTCAATAATTATACTGCTCTTGAAACGGGATGGCACCAATCTCGACAAAATAATCTGCGAAAAAATCGCAGAAAAACTTGTATTCCTTGGTCGTGGGGGGCTGCACCTGTGTTCATTACCTCAGAAAATGAAGGGATTTCACCTTCTTCATAATTGACGCCATTTCTTTGCCGAACGAAATTCTGTAGGATACAAAAGGCTTTTACGATATTATCAATGAGCTCTGGTCGTACTAAAATTGGTGTGTGAAAAATTCGCCATTTATTAGCCAACAAACCAAATGCACACTCGACTGAACGTCTGGCTCTAGAAAGTCGGTAATTGAAAATCCTTCGATGACCATCAATGTCACATGAAGGAAAGGGTCTCAAGAGATTTATATGTATTTTAAACGCTTCATCCCCAAGAAACACAAAAGGTTGGGGGTTGAATCTGTACCGGGTAGACACCTAGGTGCAGGAATATTCAGTTGGCCGGAATATAATTTCGTACCAAAGGCGCTGTCACGGAATACAGTCGAATCACCTTCTTGACCATAAGCTCCTACATCAATTGAAATAAAACGAAGATTCGCATCGGCAACTGCCATTAGAACCACCGAAAAATACTTTTTGTAGTTAAACAATTTAGATCCGTGGTTAAACACAACGAATGTGTTTCTCATCCACCGCGCCTAAGCAATTTGGAAAATGTGTTTTCTCTTGAAAAGTGTCAGCGATCTGGTACCATTCCTCTTTTGTTGGCTCAGGCATTTCAGTATCTTTCAAAGCAAGCCAGATTGCTTGGCAAGTTTCAGACACTATATCGGCAATTGTATTCCTCCCAATGTGAAATTCATATTGTAGAGTCTTGAAGGTATTTCTCGTGGCCAAGTATCTGCAAAAAAGGTTGAAAATGAACCCCCAATTTAAGTGCATGTGTTTTTGTGTAATTAATTTTAAAATTCCTTTGCAATTATTTGTTCCTTTTTTAGTGGATGCGTTGAAGAAGAAATGGAAGAACATCAAGGATTCTTTAAAAAATATTTGGATACGAAAAGCGATGATGCTGCAAGAAAAATGAAATAAATACACCTTGAGGCTTTGAGTTTCTTCCGCAACGCTGCTGAGAAAAGAAGGTTGGTTATTTCATTGATGAATATGATCTATAGCTATATCATCATTTGCATTTTTTTCAGCACAACGGGCAATTTCGATTCTGACAATTCAGAGGAAGAGGACCTCGACGAATCCAACACAGCCACATCTTCACCGCTACCACTGTCAGATTCCCATTCACATATTTTGTCGCCACACCCAGAAAACACGTCAACCCCAAAACATTCTAGGTTTTTTAAACATTCCTTTAAAAAACCTAGTCGACATGCCAAGATGCCTCTTTTTCAAGAATCCCTACAAAAACATGTCAGGGATCCTCATCTCTTACCCAAGCCAAAGCTGACGAAGATTTGCGATTTGCATTCCCGCGACAAGCGATTTTCATTCCCGCTGCTTTTGGCGTTTTGCGATTTCCCGCCTAATATGTCATTACACTAAACTGAGAAAGTAAATTGCAACCATAATGCAAATACTTTAACTAAAGAACTTAAACAGTTTTCCAATTTTATGAGGCACGCAAAAAACACAATTTTGCTAGTAAGTTATTCAATTATTTTGTGTTTATATTACTACTATATACGTTTATGATACTCCTTCTTAGTCGATATACAGTCTCTACTTCTGATACATATACAGGGTCGCTGATATGTATGGAAACGGTCGATTATTTCCTAAAGTAAGATAGCTAGCGAATGTAACGGGCTGAAATTTTACTAATAGTTTTACCTTAATATGGTTTAACATTTTATAGTTTATTTAGGCTCTTTTAATTGTTGGTGCCATGGTTTGTTTAGCGAGGGCCTCTGTGTCGGTACCTTGAGAGTGGTTCGATAGCGTTCCACGAGATACGGTGTGCCGAGAAGCCTTGCCCTTGTTTCCCCCAGATAGTTATTGCTGCATACCATCTTGTATTGGTGCAAATCTCCTACCAGGAACCACCCAATTCAAGTAATTCGAGAGATGAAGGGTTGTTTACAAATTTTGGGTTGAGGTTAAGTTTCCTTCGTGATGGCCACAATATGTGATGCATCATTTTAGATCTAAAGGACAATAAATTTATTATATTATAACACCTCTGAACTTTAGTAAATACTCACATAATATACAAAATGTTATCCACCATCCATCAGGCCTTATGACAGCTGTCACTGCGGGGGTTGGCATCCCTGAGAGCAGATGACGGCTTTTTGACGGTAATTTCCGTTGACAGCTCTTCCTTTTTCTTTGGTTGACATTTCCATGCTTCTTCTTGACTGAGACAGTCTTAATCGTGTAAACGGATTTTGGAGAAGTTGAAGGCTTATAATATAGCTGCGGTGAAAGTCATCGGCAGTTTAAATCAGCAGTTGCTGGATATTTTGCCCTTCTGCAAGGGAAAACTTGTCAACATCCTCGAGGCCACACAAAACCTAAGGTAAGGACACCATCACTATCTTCTCCTAAGCATGTCCTGATGCATCATTTTATTTTGTTTTAGGCCTCGTTATTGTTATCGTTATCGTTATCTCTATCCCCCAATTTGTTTTATCTATATTTTTACTACCTTCACATCTTTCTTACCACCATCATCTTTATCACCTCTTGACGGTATCGTACGGAATTGTAAACTTGGAACTGCTTTAATTGTTTCTACGCCGAAGGTTCCAGTACCCACTCCAGTAATTTTAATATCAAAATCATTACCTAAAAGAAAAGGTGATAACTATTAGGTATACCAGTACATTTCTGCAACTGAAGCTTTACGAAATTGTGAATTGAATATTTGAATTTGTGTTCCGACAAACATGGATAAATGGAGGTAAGCCTTAATATTTTTTGTATAAACTTTTTAGAGAATCAGTGTGATATAAGTAATAAGCAAACTCGAAACTTATAGTAAATATAAAAAATGCATCAAACATAACCTCTTTTTTTGTAAAAAAATGATCTGTAAACGTAGTGTATCTTTTAACAGACAGTAGCATAATGGGATACTAGTTATATATATATATATATATATATATATATATATATATATATATATATATACACAACACGAGGGGTTTGACACCCACACATTGATAAAATACATTTGATTTGGTACCCAATTCTATTTGGTACCCGTATACGGCACCCAAATCGCACTCCTTGTTATTTGAGTTCCTTGAAGTACAGTAGGTTGCCAGTGCATTTTTAGGAGGGTGGTATTTCAAATGTGGAACTGAAAATCGAATAAATTTTAGTTCACCGTTATTCTGTCTCGCAGCGCTGCGATCGTTTCGTATATTCTTACAAGCGCTAGGTAATACGCGGCTGACGCTAGCATCGCTTAGGAAGGCCCGAGTGATTCCGAACATTGCCGAGCGCTGCGGAATTACTTTAAACTGTGCTATTACTAATTCTCTGTGATTCAACGGCCAACACAACTAATATTAGAAGTTTTTATATTAATATTACATGTGCTCGTTTATTCTGTGCTTGTGCTACGAATATTGCGTGTGGTACTCTGTGGCTGAGAACATTTTTTATCCCGTTATAATTACCATAATTATCCGGACATAGGATATTATTTTACACAGGACTTCGCTTTCGACATGGTAAGTTTTATCTGTAGCACTAGTACTTAACAACATTAACTGCTAACTGTAACTGTTGAAGTTTGGAATTCAATCAACGTATCTCAAATTCATGCTTTTTGGTTTTAAAGGCTTTTAAATACATCCCACAAAATCCAGCAAAAGAGCGCAAAGCGCTCTTGTTTCTTCTGACTTTTATTTATTTTTATGTTGGTAAATTATAGTATTTTAAATATCCTAATATTTAAAAGAACTTTATTAAAAATAAACTATTTTCACTGAATTACTAACTTTATCGACTATTCCTTACAGTTCTTGGTTGCGCGTACCTAACTAGAAAAGACGGATTAAGCTCCTTTTACATTAATAATATTTAAATTTTTTTTTAAAGCTATTTTTGAACCAATTCAACCATGTTTCCGAATACCTCACATTGTACGGGCAACCCCATATTTTAATTATTATGTTAGCTGGTATTACTAATAATTATTGTCTTGTTAGCCACTAATTTTTTTTTAAATGATTTTTAGATTAGTCGATCAAAACAAATATTGAAACTGGCTCTGTCCTTGGAAAGGCCCGAGTTGTACTATCCTAAGTATGAAAGCACTAAAGGGCTTACAGATAGTGAAAAATCTATTTTGCTTGCAAATTGTAAGTATTGATTTTGTTAATTATTTTATAAAATTTGTGACGTTGGGGCGTTATGGAAAGTGCTTTAGAAAGAATCAAACAATTAAGTGAAAATATAGAAATCGAAAAAAAACCGACTATAAAAGTAAACATACCTGGTAATGAACATTTTTTATATTGGGTACATTGAGAAAAGACGGCAATTCCATAATTATTGTTTTTATTATAGCACTTTCCAGTGGGCCTCTTCATAAATTTGAGTTTGAAGATAATGGTACAAAGATGTTTTAAACTTACCTAAATGTTAGAAATCCTTAACCAAAAATTCGTTTTAAGGAAAAAGTCAAACAAAAATTTCTTCATTGTCATTTCACTTAACATTCAATATTAATTGAAATATTAGTCTATAATTTTTAAATGACAATTTCGGCTTTTTTAGAGATGTACGTCGCTTTAAGTTTAATTGTTATTTATTTCAGGCTCAAGTTTATTACCGGCGTTCGATGCAAATGAACTGATCAGTTCCAATCAACCTGGATGTAACAGTGAACTTTCTAAGAGAAAGAAGAATATAAATAACGAAGATACGTTTGAATTTGAAGATAATGGTACAAATATTTTTTAAACTTACCTTAATGTTAGAAATCCTTAATCGAAAATTCGTTTTAAGAAGAAAGTCAAACAAAAATTTCTTCATTGTCATTTCACTAACATTCAACATTAATTGAAATATTAGTCTATAATTTTTTAAATGACAATTTGGTCTTTTTAGAGATGTACGTCGCTTTAAATTTAATTGTTATTTATTTATTTCAGGCTCAAATGTATTACCGGCGTTCGATGCAAATGAACTGATCGGTTTCATTCAACCTGGATGTGACAGTGAACTTTCTAAGAGAAAGAAGAATAAAAATAACGAGGATACGTTTGAATTTGAAGATAATGGTACAAATATTTTTTAAACTTACCTTAATGTTAGAAATCCTTAATCGAAAATTCGTTTTAAGGAGAAAGTCAAACAAAAATTTCTTCATTGTCATTTCACTTAACATTCAACATTAATTGAAATATTAGTCTATAATTTTTAAATGACAATTTGGTCTTTTTAGAGATGTACGTCGCCTTAAGTTTAATTGTTATTTATTTATTTCAGACTCAAATGTATTACCGGCGTTCGATGCAAATGAACTGATCAGTTCCAATCAACCTGGATGTGACAGTGAACTTTCTAAGAGAAAGAAGAATAAAAATAACGAGGATACATTTGAATTTGAAGATAATGGTACAAATATTTTTTAAACTTACCTTAATGTTAGAAATCCTTAATCTTAAATTCGTTTTAAGGAGAAAGTCAAACAAAAATTTCTTCATTGTCCTTTCACTTCCTTTCAATTCAACATTAATTGAAATATTAGTCTATGATTTTTAAATGACAATTTGGTCTTTTTAGAGAGTGTACGTCACTTTAAGTTTAATTGTTATTTATTTCAGATTCAAATTTATTACCGGCGTTCAGTGCAAATGAACTGATCTGTTTCAATAAACCTGGATGTGACAATGAACTTTCCAAGAGAAAGGAGAAAAAGAAGAATAAAAATAATCAGAATACCTTTAAATTTGAAGATAATGGTACAAAGCTGTAATTAATTAATCATTTTGGAATTTTAAAAACACATAATTCTTTATCAATTTCCAACTTTATTGTATGTAATTCGTTTCAGCGGTGAATTCTTTCCCCGTTTTGGAAGAACCAATGAGTTTTGATGGTTACGACTCCGATAAAGACCCTGAATTTCAACCCAATGACGATGATTTGGAGGAAAGTGAGAGCGAGTTTGATTGTGAATTTTCACCGAAATTTGAAGAAAATAACAACAGGAATATAGAAAAGAAGTTTAGGACGATAGTTAATGATTCCGAAGAAAATGAAATTTGTACAACTTTTAATGCTGTGAAAAGAAATCGTTCTCAGCATTTTTGTTTTTACTGCGAAGAACACGTAAAGCAGTTTTCAAGACATATTGTGAGAAACCATAAATATGAATTTGAGGTTCAAAAAATTTTGTTTTTACCCAAACAAAGTAAAGAACGAAAGCAACTGATAACAAATTTGAGGAACAAAGGTGATTTTCTTTGTCGTCAAAATGGAGACGATTTAAAATTCAGAAAAAATATGATCCATGATCCGTTGCCTTGTGAACATTGCCTCGGCTTCTACTCGAGAAAACGACTATGGATACATAAAAAATATTGCTCTCTAAGACCAAGCAACGACATTTCCAAATTTTCTGCTGGATCTGCTCAAACACTTCTAGTTAGTAATCTTAAGATGGATCGTGAACTTATTGAACGTGTGTTTCCCCGAATGCGAGCGGATAAAATTTCGTTAACTGCTAAGAAAGATGCACTGATTTGTGCATTTGGAAGCCGATTTCTGAAAATACACCGAGATAAACATCAGGTGCTTGTCACGTCAAGAAAAATGAGAGAATTAGCAAAAGTGCTTATTGAAATGAAAAAGCTGAATCCACAAGTAAACTCATTGATTGAAGCCTTAAGACCCATTAACTTTGATTTACTCGTGAAAGCTGTTAAAGCGGCTTCAAAATTTAATTCTGAAGAAGATAAATACGGGGCTCCAACCTTTGCCATGAATATTTCTACATCGCTGAAAGATTGCTGTGAGGTAGCAATATGTGAGATCCTTAAAAAAAAAACATTGTTTCGAAAATAAAAACTTTTCAGAAACTGAAACAGAAATAAAAACAATGATTATGCTTATCAAGTCAAATTGGAAATATGAAATATCTCACCATGCTGCAAACAATTTGCATTCGAAAAAAATGAACTCAATCGGAATAGTTCCATTGGCAAGCGATTTAAAAAAATTTAAGGATTACTTGAAAACGACGGCAAATTCAGCTGCAGCAAAATTACAGTCAGATTGTAACGATCGTGACGCTTACAAAACCTTGCAACAGACTGTCTACTGTAGAATAATGTTATTGTGCCGAAAAAGACCTGGTGAATTGGCTCGATTAACAGTTGACCTTTACAATGAAGGTAAAGAAGCACAAACTTATGAAGAATTTGAAAACAAAATAAGACCATCTGAAAGGATTTTGATGAGAAAATTTAAAAGAGTAGTTATCAAAGGAAAACGTAAAGCCACTCCGGTGCTCTTCAGCTTAGACGTCCAAGAACACATTCAAATTCTGCTGGACCTAAGATCGAATTTCACTTCTCAAAATGACCCCTACATCTTCTCAAAATTAATTTCTCGTGAACCATTTAGAGGTTACCAGGTGCTAATGCACCACGCTAAAATGGCAGGGTTAAAAAATCCTGATGCAATAAAAAGTAGAGGTTTGCGAAAACACCTAGCGACCATAAGCCAATTATTTTCTATGGAAAATGAGGATGTTGAACAGTTGGCTACTTTTATGGGACACACTTTAGGTAATACGTTTTTTCTTTTAAAAAGCTTTTAGATCCTGTCAGTTTGATTATTTTATTTTGTATCGTTTATTATTTTTTTAGATGTTCATAGAAAAGAATATCGTCTGCCGGATGATATATTTCAAACTGCAAAAATAGCAAAGTTGTTGTTGCTAATGGAAAGTGGTGATGCTGGGAAATACCAAGGAAAAACCCTTGATGAAATAAATTTGGAAGAAGATCTAATGAATCCTGAAAAAAATAAGTATGATAACTTTTTTTAATTTGTGTACACAGGGTGTTCCTAAAAAGGTATGTCATAAATTTAACAGCACGTTCCTGGATCAAAATCATGTCGATTTAACACAATATACCTACCTATATACGATTAAGCATCCCAGTGGAACTACAGCCCCTTCCAAGTTTTCATTTTTAATATATTTTCTGTCATGAGTAGAGATAAAGATTTCAAATGTGCCATGTACGCTTATTCCTAGGATTCAACTAATCAGCTAGATTCTTATCTATCTCACTTAAAACTGAAGGGTAGTTAACCTGAGAATTGTTTGGTTTTTGGGCCATAATTCTTAGACCAGACAAAATATTTTAAAAATATTTACATCGTATTGAAAATAATTAAAAAATAAAAAGAATCTTTTTCTTATTCAAAGTTCGAAAAGCTAACCGTTTTTCGTGAAAATTTCAATTAAAAATATTGGTTTTATTATTTTATGGCCATTTAGTTTTTCGATAAAAGGTGGTTAAGGAAAACGAAAGATTATCTCTGATTAATTAATGGATGGTAGACGTCAATGTGACAGAAAAAGTAAAAAAATAGCAGCAGTTTTTTTTTTAAAAAAAACTTAGTTTGATTTTAAAAATAGTCTGGGAAACTACCCTTCCATTAGCAAATTAAGTTTTTTTTTTAAGAAACTGCTGAAATTTATTACTTTTTGTATCACATTGACATCTACCGTCCATGAATTAACCAGACAAACTTTTGTTTTCCGTAGCCACCTTTTATTGAAAAACTAAACGGCCATAAAATAATAAATCCAATATCTTAATTGCAATTTTCACGAAAACGGTTAACTTTTCTAACTTTGAACAAGAATAAGATTCTTCTTGTTTTTTAATTATTTTTAATATGGTGTAACTAGATTTAAGATATTTTGTCTTGTCAAAGAATTATGGGCCAAAAACGAATCAAGTTTCAGGTTAACTACTCTTCAGGTTTAAGTGAGATCGATAAGAATATTGCCGATTATTTGCATCCTAAGAGTGAGCGTTCATAATCAAATTTGAAAAGTTGATCTCTACACATGACGGAAATATTTTATAAAAATAAATTAAAAATGGAAACATTGAAGGGTTGTAGCTCCTCAGGGATGCTTAATTGTATATAGGTAAATTGTTTTAAATCGACATGATTTTGATTCAGAAACACGTTGTTAAATTTATGACATACCTTTTAAGAACACCCTGTATAACCATTTTAACTATGTATTTGTTTTAGTGAAACTAGTGAGGAAGACGTGTCTGATGAAGAAGGCGAGTTGCTACAACAAATTAAGTGTACACCACAGATTTCAAACAAAGTAGAACAGAAGAAAGAAGTTGCGACAGTGAAAAAAAGAGTGCTCACTAAATGGTCTGACAGACAAAAACAAGTGGCTTTAAATTTTTTCAAAGAACACATTAAACAAAAAAAACCTCCAAAGCGAGATGAATGTGCCAAATTAAAAGAACTCAATGGGGACTTATTTAATAACAAGGACTGGTTGAAGATCAAAGTCTTCATTCAAAATATTTACACTAACAAATTAAAAAAATAAAAATCGCAAATTTTTGTTTGATATTAATGTTTTGGGTTTTGACACAGTTTGTGTTTTTCACTCATTTTTTAACTAATTAAAATTTGTTGAAAAATGAGCGAAAAACACATTTAATGTTTAATTGTTTTATTTCCGTTTTCATTCAAAATATAAATAAGATTTTGAAAAAAATATATTTTGTTTAAAATTACCTATTTTGTGTTTTTCAACTATTTAAAAAACAGTTTAATCATTTTGTTTGGTTCATGTTTGTTTTTGCATCAATATAATACATTACATTTTTTATAATTATGTCTTTTTTTATAATCTCACCTGACCTTTTTCTAACAGAATATTAATATTTTTTACAATAATAATTTACATCAGTTATTGAAGATATTCAAAATAACGTTTTATTTTTAAAGGAAAAATAATTATTCTTGAAGGAGATTGTAGACAGATTTTGCCGGTAGTTCATGACGCCTCAAAAATAATTCAAAACTACATACAATTTTCTCCATTATGGAATGAATGAAACATTTTCAAGTTCTCCAAAAATATGAAGATAAACCCAGAAGAACTGAAATATTAATCTATACTAATATTATTGCCTTTAAGAAACCTCTTTTTTCAAAAAAATGTCTTCCTTTGAGTATATCTTTCTTATCTTCGTTTTGATGATATCTATATATAATTAATTTAAATTAAAAAACTTTGTTATATTTAGAAAAATTTCCATCTGTAGAAAATATCTGAAAATATTAATGTATTAAAAATAGACAGACTTATGGGATCTTCCCAAATCTTAGAAAAATTACTTATGTAGATAACGCTTTAAGAAAATGTATAATTTTTTAAAATTATAACTTTGACACCCTGTACCTTGGTCACTACCATCTACTGAATTAACAATCATTAGTCCAAAAAAAGTTTCAAAAGTCAGCCAACAACATAAAATTAATTAATGATAATTATTACATTAGGTAACTAAGATTTCACTTTTTGTACTTATTTTTACACAATTGATTCCAATTTCAAAAGTTAGCCAACAGCATAAAATTTATTAATGACAATTAACAGTAATCAATTTGATGCTGTTGGCTAACTTTTGAAATTACAATCAATTTCTACCTTACTTACTCCGTTACTACGTACTTATTTACGTAGTATTAATTTCTGCCTTACTACGTACTTACCTCCTTTCTACTGGGAGCTCCTCGTGTACAGTCGTTCTAATTTTAATTGAAAATGATAAATACGCCTGGGGAACAAAAAAAGCGGTGCAACTTTATGATTCCATGGGCGTGCATATCTTTTATAAATTCAAAAATTGTGAAATAATTTTTTTCATTCAAATCAATATAGGAGATTAAAATTAGCCTGCATACAAAACTCTTAATATTTGTAATATAATTTGCTGTAAATAATGCTCATTTCGCCAGACAATCTCAAAAAATTGTCTGTGTTAATAAACCTAGCTGAAATACACGTCACTGACGCCTTAAACAGGTGGAATTTCTAAAGTCGTAAATCATTTTAACGACGTCGTAAAAATTTTATGGCACAGTGGACCGAATAAATATTTGGATGTATTACATATAAAGCAATCCTATAGTATACTGGTCGACATTTGCTAGTTGCCGGCATCGGTGTTACTGGCATCGCGTTGCCGGCTCTTCAAAATTTTCTTAAGTATAGTAACATACATAAAGTTGTTTTAATTTATAATTAATTTTAAACGCTTTATTTTAATGCTAACTAATAAATTTATATCAATGTATTTTTTTTTAATATTTCCAAACTAGCTTTCTAAGAACGTCACGAACTAACAGTTTACTGAAGTATGAAGTATACTTATATACTGAGCTTAGCAATTTTAGAAAATATATCTGACAACCTTGCTTTTTTCAACCTATTTTCAATAAAATAGAAATAGAGTACCTTCTTTCCGTAAAAATAAGTAACAACTATAGTCCATGTCTCACTTACATTGTAGTTAACTAACAAAAAGATAAATTTTAATCACCTTATTTAATAATATAATTATATAATGTGATATCTGCATTTTTCTATCATGAAAACCTATAAAATGACACGTCACATGAATATTTCTCTTTATTCATATTAAAATTAGATCCACCTTCCCCCGGTTGTAATTTTTCAAAAGTCAGCCAACATCACAAAATTAATTATTGACAGTTATTAAGCTAGGGAACTACGATTTTCCTTTTAGTTAGCTACCTACGACGCAAGTGGGATATTTACATTACCATTTGTTATTAATATTTCAGCAAAAAAGTTAAAAGTTGTGCGCGATTTTCTTGATGTACCCAGTATGCCACAGAATGTGCCCTCTACCATCCATGTCAAGATCATTAACAAAAAAAATCACTTCAAAAAAATCTTTTCACAAAATTTGTCAAAAACATAGGTTTTCAAAAAAGTTATTTAAGGAAATCGAATTTAAAATTATTACTTTGACATCCTGTACCTTGGTCACTACCATCTACTGAAATAACAATCGTTAGTCCAAAAAAGTTTCAAAAGTTAGCCAACAACATAAAATTAATTATTGATAATTATTAAATTAGGTAACTAAGATTTCACTTTTTGTACTTATTTTTACACAATTGATTCCAACTTCAAAAGTTAGCCAACATCATCAAATTGATTATTGACAATTAACAGTAATCAATTTGATGCTGTTGGCTAACTTTGAAATTGAATCCAATTGTGTAAAAATAAGTACAAAAAGTGAAATCTTAGTTACCTAATTTAATAATTATAATTATTAAATTAGGTAACGAAGATTTCACTTTTTGTATTGTATTTTGTATGTATAAATTATGTAAATTAGAATTTATCCTATTTTATCTTTGAAACTAATAAATCCATGGAAACTTGGATGGGGGGGGGGGGATTCAGTGTTTATAGTGCATGACCAGGGATCTCCGTCTATAGATGAATTTCAACTTTGATCGTCATTTCTGGTGTAACTACAAAATTTGTGGGAAATTCGAAGATGAAGATCGCAATTGTAAGCCAAGCGAGTGGCGAGATATCCGTGATTTTCTGAGAGCTATTGCTGCACACTCCCCCCTAAATTCGGCACTTTTCCGTCTGGCAACATGCACTTTCCCGCTCACTAGAACCCCCTGAAGAAAAATCAAAAGAGAATATGCGCTTCTTGGATTTTGCATACTCAATCCCTCTCAGGTCCTGCACTACCAAGCCCACACTGAGACGGAAGAAATCGAAGCATGTATACATTATATAAAGGGTATCAAAGAGGGGGCTGCTCAAAAGATGGTGTGGTGTCTTTGTATATAGAGGGTGTCAAATAGAGGTACTTTGTAGAGGACGTTAAAAAGATGGCAAAATAGATTAGAAAAAAATTCGAAATTTAATTTCATATTTCTTGAAAAAAAAGTGACTACCCTGTTCAAATTAACTCGGTCTATCACTATACGCAGAGAGATTGCAATATACATGACTCCTTCTAGTGGGTGCCAAACAATCCTAGTTTGTCTAGGGGTGCCAAATCACTCGCAATGTTTATTTATATATATATATATATATATATATATATATATATATATATATATATATATATATATTTAGTTAGATTAGATTATATAGATATTTAGTTAGGACATAGTTATTGCTTCCAATAACTCATGAAGATTTAAAGGTATTAGAAAGTTTCTAGGTAATAGAAAATGTTTAATGTAGGTATAAAGGTAATAGAAAATGTTGAAAATGATGCTGATATATTTGATTCAATTGTCATTCTACCTCCGACCAATGCACATGAGTATAATACAGATGAGGATTCGTGAGACGAAAACAACATGGACATAAATCATCTTCCAGGCATGTTACCTTTTTTTGGGTTAGTTGTGTAATTTACGTTTGTCAACATTTTTAGGAAGCCAACTTGATGCACAAGCAGAAATTTTTGTAGATAATGTAAATGTTGATGTGGAAAGGGTTGTATTTTTAGATGAATCGATGGGTGACTTTGATAGTGAGGACGATCTGCCATTATCTACGTTATGTGTAGGGGGGTTCGAATAAAAATATTTTTCCTCCACAAAAAAGGAAGAAAACATATTCCTGGAAAAAACTGACATAAAGCTAAATTTTTCTGAGTGGCAAGAAGTTAGTGGGCCTAAAAATAATTTGTCACCTTTGGAATTATTTTTTTTTTATTTGTGGATGAAGAAGTAACAGCTAAGATATGTCACTATTCCAATATATATTCTTCACAACACAACCGTACTGGATACATCTCCTCAAACGAATTGAAATGTTTTATCGGCGTTCTGCTTCTTAGCGGTTACAACACAATCCCTAGACGGTGAATGTATTGGGAAAATACCGATTATGTGGGAAATAAACTAGAGTACTCTGCTATCAGTCGAGATAGATTCAATGTTATAATGCAGAATATACACTGCAATAACAACGATACTCTGGATAGGTCTGATAAATTTTCAAAGATGAGACCTCTGTTTTTAGCACTAAACAAAAGATTTCTATCATTGGCACCTATTGTAGAATGCCACAGTTTAGATGAATCCATGATGCCTTATTTTGGTGGTCACGGATCAAAACAATGTATACGTGGAAAACCCATTCGGTGGGGGTACATGCTATGGACTGGGACTTCAAAACAAGGATAATATATTGAGTGGTTTAAACCTTATCAAGGCTCTCGGCCAAATTGCCCGATAGCTATAAATCTCTTGGCTTAGGAGTAAGTATTGTCTTGCAGTTTGCGGATGTTTTGCAGTCGAAGGAAAAAAACATGTGTTTCCCACATTTTCTTTTGATAATTTTTTTAGTTCACTGCTACTGTTTGAATTGTTATCATCAAAAGGGTTGAAAGGTACCGGAACCCTTCGGGAAAATATGATTTCTAATTGTCCGGTAAAACATTCAAAGGAAATGAAAAAAGAAGAGGTAGATATGACTTTGTCCTGGCAGACGAGGAAAATATAATCATTTGTAAATGGCATGACAACAGTGTTGTCACAATTGGATCAAATGCAGTTTCACCTTTGCCAACCCACCCAGTAAAAAGGTTCTCTCAAAAAGAAAAACAAAATATATATGTCGAACAACCCTTTATCATAAAAAGCTACAACGAGAATATGGGTGGTGTCGATCGCACTGAGCAGAATATACACGGTGGAGACTTTAACTGGAATATATTCGCTAGCGGGATGGTGAATGATTTTTCAAAAAATTCCCGAGACACGTCAACTTTTAAATGTATTTACCTACATTTTGCAAGTAATGTGAAAAATATAGCCCTTCAGGAGTGGCTGAAACCACCCTCCACATTATTTTTTCAAATGCAACCCTATGGCTTGTGACCCCTCATTGTAAAGCTGGTGGAAAGAGGAATACAGCGCACTGATCAAATTTTAAGTTTTACTATGTTTGTAGGGTTGCATACAATTAAAACGTAATTATATAGTTTAATTTATTTTTAACGCAACAATTTCGTACTCAAAATGCGTGTTGTTTAGTTTTGGAATGTAAACCTTACTTTTCATATGTCCTCACAAAAAATTCCAAGCAATTTTTTGTCACAACTGATATTTGTTATTTTTTGCTAGTGTCTTTACACGGCCGCAAAAGAGTAATTTAGTTTGTATGCTGTATTCAGAGTTTGAAACGAAGTGTTATTTCAAATTGGTGAAAATGTCTTATATGTAAACCTTACTTTTCATATGTCCTCACAAAAAAATTCCAAGCAATTTTTTGCCACAACTGATATTTGTTATTTTTTTGCTAGTGTTTTTACACGGCCGCAAAAGAGTAATTTAGTTTGTATGCTGTATTCAGAGTTTGAAACGAAGTGTTATTTCAAATTGGTGAAAACGTCTTATTTAACTGAATCACTAAAAATCGAAATTTTGATGATGATTGGATATGGTGATAGGGCGCGAACTCAATGCGAAGTTGTTCGCTTGTTTCGAGAAACGCATCCTGACTTGCCACCACTAAATCAAGGTACGATTAGTAAAATTGAGGCACAATATCGAGAGATGGGTCATGTCAGGAAAGTACCGAGTAAGAGGCAGGCTGTTGTTGATGACGACACGAAGTTGAATTTGTTGCTTGCTCTAGAAGAAAATCCAATCACTCCAGCCCGTCAACTGGCCCGTGATAGTAATCTTAATCACAAAACAGTTTTAAAAATACTTAAATATGAGAAAAAACGCCCATATAAAATGCAAGCTGTTCAAGAGCTACTTGAATATGATCCAGATCGACGAGTGGAATTTTGCGATTTATTGATGACTTGTATTGATCAAAACCAGTTATCTTTAGAGTGGATAGTTTTCTCTGACGAGGCTACTTTTACATTAAATGGGCACGTAATCGCCAAAATTGTCGTTACTGGGCTGAAGAGAACCCCCATTGGATGAGGGAACTTCATACTCACCGCCCACAGAAAACTAATGTGTGGGCCGGAATAATACAAGATAGAATTGTAGGACCATTTTTCTTTGATGACACTCTTAATGGAGAAAGATACTTGCGTTTACTCCAGCACGAACTAATGCCAGTGCTATGTCATTTATTTCCAAACCCCTTAAACCCTAACTTGACCGACGAGAGGTTATGGTTTCAGCAAGATGGGGCCCCACCACACTATGCTGCCATTGTTCGTCAGTATCTAGACATAATTTTTCCCGGTAGGTGGATTGGGAGGCGAGGTAATATTGAGTGGCCAGCAAGATCTCCAGATCTTACACCACTGGATTTCTTTTTGTGGGGACATCTTAAAAGTAGGGTTTACCTTCAGAAACCCAACAACATAGCAGATCTGCAGGAAAGGATAAGAGAGAAAATCGGAAAAATAACACCGCAAATGTTGCATAATGTAAGGGACGAAACCTACCACAGACTGGGATGCTGCCAACAAGTGAATGGTGCACATTTTGAACAATTGTTACGTTGAAAATAAATTTAATTTTTAAATTGTTTTAATTGTATGCAACCCTACAAACATACTAAAAATTAAAATTTGATCAGTGCGTTGGATTCCTCTTTCCACCAGCTTTACAATGAGGGGTCACAAGCCATAGGGTTGCATTTGAAAAAATCATGTCGAGGGTGGTTTCAGCCACCCCTGAAGGGCTATATTTTTCACATTACTTGCAAAATGTAGGTAAATACATTTAAAAGTTGACGTGTCTCGGGAATTTTTTGAAAAATCATTCACCACCCCGCTAGCGAATATGTTCCAGTTAAAGTCTCCACCGTGTATATAGGCTATATATATATATATATATATATATATATATATATATATATATATATATATATATAGGCTATATAGGGTATCGATCAGAGGGAAAAACGTTATTTTCCTTTGTTTTCCCACTGTCTTGATATTGTGTACAAAATGCGTGGCAATTGCACAAATACAAGATGGACCATCTGTTGTTTCGAAAAACTATCGCTCAAAGATTGCCCGAAACATACAAAAAAAAAAAAAAAACAACCAAACGAGGATCTTCCAAATGGAGTCAAAACATACATATGGAGTCAATATATGACAGAGTTGACCATATAAAGACAAACAAACGAGATGCGGTTTTTGCCATAAATTGGCGGCTTTCAGGTGCCAAAAGTGTGACGTGGCACTTCAGCCAAAAACGTGCTTTGAAAGTTACCATGTGAAAGATGATTAAACTTTTTATTTTTAAATAAATATATGTTTATAAATGTTTATTCCTAGTAATACTTAAGAAATAACATTTCATTTTTGATTTACATTTCATTCAATTAATTTAAGTATACGTAGTTTAATTTACTACCGTATGTTTTAACATACGGCAATTGTTTCCCAAACCTTACGCCGAACAAAAAAAAAAATAGTATTAACAAAAAATGTTTGTACATCCTACTTTTTCCAAAAATTTAATTTTTCCAAAATATTACAGAAAAAAAAGTTCAGGAGTATCTGGGTTAATGTAACGGTATTTATTTTAAATCCCGTCACTTTGGTATTTTATTTTTATAACTAGTGAAATCACACCTTAACCAGTTGACTCCTAAGTGAAACGAACGCACCTCATAAATTTTTAAATGAACACAACTAACAACGAATGCCATTCTACGATATCAGTGGTAACCATGATGACAGAGAGGATACTTTTTTGTGTTATTGGGAAGCTATAAATTAAACCGGGAAAGAAGAAACGGGATCTTTTGCGAATTAGCCATTTTGTAAGCTAGAATTCGACTGTTTTTTGACCCACGCTTCGGTGAGTAGAGCAATTTAATTTTCTGATAACTGTAAATTTGGTTATATTTTGCAATCACTTTTGCTTTTAATGTTTGTTGCTTAATTGTGATTTAATCTATTTCAGTTTATCGCTGCTGGATGCTAATTTTTGCATTCCGTAGTTTTTTTGCATTAGTAGTGGAATTTAGTATAGGTTAGATTTATCTAATCTACAAATTATCGTTAATTTATCGTTCGATTCCAATAAGGAATCGAAATTATCGCTTTATTTTCGTATCTCACGTATCTGGTGAATGAATTTGCATCAATTGATACGTATTATCATTTCGTAAGAAAGCAGACTCTCTGGTTTCTTGATTTTTTTAGGTATTCTCGGCTAGAGGAATATATAGCTGTGTGGCAATTAAACTGGAGACCTGACCACAACCCATACGCAGTTGAGAGACGAGTTTATCGTTGTAGTTGACCAAATCTGTCTCGACACCGTAACGGGGAGAGAACGAGTGTCGCGATCGGCATCCTGGAAATTTGACTCTAGGTAAGTGAGTTTCTATTTTCTGTTAATCGTCATAATTTGTTGAAATCTCACTGACCTAGAGTCTTTGCCGCTCGTTCAACTTGGTCTCCGCAGCTGCCCACATCAATCGCTGTTCGTCGCTGACGAAAGTGCTAATTTTCCTATTTTTATTTAGTTTTCTGTACCGTGAAGCAGCATGATTTTTAGTGAATTTTCTTTGTTATAAATTGCTCCATTCAACGAAAACAGTGGTTAAAATTGTCGGAGCTTAATTACCGTTTTTTGTTAAATTTTGATATATTCATATTTTCCAAAGTCTTTTGGTCATATGGTTGTAAACTCTCATTTAGTTTGTATTAATTAATTACCTGAATCTTTGACATTTGTACTATTCATTTCTCTTTGGTTTATATAACTTCAAATTAACAGATACCCACTGTTTTCGAATTCTCATTAGAATAGCACTGATTCCTTTTTGTTTTATACATATATGTAACACCTTCTGGACAAACGGCAAGAACCAAGGGTAAAGAACACCAACCCTCTTCGACCAGTGGCGTACGTGCAATAGATACCTTGAGGAGGATAGTCTCCAAGTCTCTGCAGTACTGTTGATAGACCTCGAGTACACCCCATCTACCTCGAAAGGGCACTCTACGCTCCACCAAGAAGAATAGTATAAGTAAAGTAAGACCCTGCCGGTCCAAGTGAGAGATTGTAAATCAGTGCTCCGTTAACATAGTCATTTTAACTGTACTTTTTTGGGGTAATATATTTGTTATTGTTTTTATTTTTGAATTTTATTCTGTCTCCGTCCATACCAAGAAAGCTTTCAACCATCGTTCTCGTTACCTTTATCGACTTAGAAATTTTGGTATTTTTATTTATAAAAATATCTGGCGCCCGAAGCCACCATCAAAAGTTTTTAATACCAGGGGAACCTACCCCTTGACCGCTGTGCTGCCGGAGCTACGGTCAATAGTTTTCCTGTCTGCTTTGCCAATTGAGCAAAGGAAAGGTGTTGCAATGAATATAAAATAATATTATGGAATTGATCTGGTGAATTTGATCGTATTTTTCTTCCGTGGAGGGATGTAGTATATTGAGCAATTTAAAAGGAATATTCGATAGGGTGTACGTCGTCAGAGGTGAGTTTCTTGAGAAACTCTTTAGTGATGATTCGTCTAAGTACCTAGCGATACCTACATATATCTTTTTTTTGTTTATTTTAGTCGTTTTCTAGTGTAGCGAGTAAAAAAAGCGTTAACCGAGGTCAACGGTTCCTAAGGAATGTATTTTTCCCTTGTCGCAAGGCTTACGCCAATACCGGAATGTGGCCAATAACCGAAATTACTTCCGGTTATTGGTCACCCTAAAAAGCTTTAAAACATCAGGATTATTAATTTGACCCACAGGAGACAAAGTTCGAGGTTACCCCGAGAATCTTATGTAATAACCAGGGAATTTACTGACAAGGAAGGGAGGAACCCAAAGGCTAGATACCACATGGTGGATATTCCAATTTCATTATTAATGGCAGAATACTCACCCTGAACTTCCCTATAAGAGGACGGTCCGAACTCGTTTAAGTGTAAAAATGTTAACCAGTGTGCCCCATATTATGCAATCATTCGATGTTACCGTTTAGTTTATGATCATAATATTTATAGTAATTAGTTTTAGTATACATAGGTGTTATACCTCATGTGCATAATTCTGCACAGTTATTTCAAATGTATTTTATATGTACTATAAATAGATTTGGTGCTGTTTAGACTGGATGGGCATAATTGTGCACCTTATGGAAAATAAATTAGGTAAGCGTACCGACGCCTTGTCGCGAGTGGGTGAACTAATATCATTAGAAGCAACATGGCGTCGAGAAAGAAGGCAGTGCTTGGTAAGTACACTTATTTATTTGCTTTTTGTGCAAGTTTTTTCAAAGATATATATTTGCATGATCCTGAAAGACAAAGTAGGCATATTATACATTATTTATCTACATTTATTTAACTAGTATGTGACATGAACTAGTTGTAAACAACAGCTGACTAGGTAAGAGCATAAATATGCACAATAGAAGATATCGGGTGTGGCAAAAAACGTTTATATATATTTGTAGCGCAACTTGACTTGAAGTTTATTTTCGATTGAAGCGTATTTTTTTTGTATTTCCTGAATATAAAATAATAACATGGGTGGTGTTTTGTCTATCATGTAGTCAGTTTTTTAGAATTAGGGGACAAATAATGTACCCGTTTTTAATAGTAGGGAGACATTTAGTAACAGTTTTTTTTTGTTTATTAGATAAACGATGGAAGAGATGCTGAAGCCCTTTTACAGATCTTCGAAGAACTATCAGATATCGACCTAAGTGATGATGAAGAAGGTGATGTAGAATACTGTCATTCAGAGCCTGTAGTGGAGACTGTACGTGTAGGACCCGATAAAGTTGGACCAAGAACAATTGAAACCGAAGAAGTACTATTTGATGATGCTGCTACTGATGATGAAGATGATTTACCGTTATCTGAGCTTGCTAAGAGAATCGAAAATTCAAAAGGAACAGCTGTAGTAACATCTAAAGAAAATATAAAGTGGCGTGGAACACATTTCCTGCACTGCAGTGGAAGTGGAACACATTTGCAGCAAGGACCAAACGCAGTGCTCTCAGGCCAGAGAACCAAACAGATCCCGACATACCAACAGAAGAAGAACTGGAAGCATGGAGCCCAATAGACAGAGAGATGTACCAACAGGGGCGGAAGCACTTCTTCCGGGGAGTTGGGCTACTCACGAAGAAACAACAGATGCAGACACGGTACGCCCGGAGAATTATGGAGAGATGTGTCCATAGCTGTCAGGCGCACCAGAGAACAGCCAGATCCCTAAGTTCTAAAACATCGGTACCAAAAGCAGCTTCCTCCATAAGCACCACTACTCCAGCGGAGCCAACCCCAAAAGCGGCCACTCCCATTAACACGCCCACCCCAACATCAACTCCCAAACTATCATCTGAGTCACAAACCCTGGAAGAAGCTTTGTCCGTAACCTCTGGATCAACAAGTTCAACGACGTCTACCTCAGGCCCCAGATGGTATTCTGACACCATCCCAGTTAGAGTAGTGACAGTATCGAACTGGAAGCAGGAAGTGGAAAACACCATGGCCATCCCGTACAGTCCAATGTTTACCAGTCTGGCACAGAGACTATCGGACCCAGCGGCAACAGGAGCGCTGGGCGCAATGACCAGAGGACCAACTGTCAGGGATGCCAACAGCATTCTTGCTCTTGCAAAGCACCTAATGTCATCTACATCTTCCGTCTTGGAGGTTGCCCCGTTGCTTGGTGAGAGCCCTCGCTATGAACCTATCCGTCACAGAAGATCCCTACAAGACAGAAATAATAAATTACAGATTCATACGAGGATGGTCCACAACCCAATACATTGGCAGGGAAATTACAACATCCCCAGATGTGCTGCCCACGGAGAGCAGGATCCTGGCAATACCCCTTGACTTGTTTGTCAATTTCATGCTAGACAAACAACCACTGCTGCTTTCCTAAACCTCAACATTGACTGGAATGAATCTGAAAAACCTGAATCAGAAGAAATACCAATATTTATGCTCACCAGCAAGATATCATTTTCAAACCAACGCGAACTGCAGAAATAAAAGCACTTTTTGAACTTCATATTGCTGCAGGGTTGCCTAAAATTTCCCAAGACTAGGCTATTTTGGGACGCTGCATTGCAAATTAATTTGTTTCGCGAAACTATTTCTCGGGATCGTTTTTTTTCAATTACGAAGGAACCTTCACTGTGTCAATAACCTTGAAATTCCTGACAACAATACTGATAGGCTAATCAAAGTTCGTCCGCTATATGATGGTATCACAAGAAGATGTCTCGAGTTAGATCTTGAACAGAACCTGTGTATCGACGAACAAATTGTTCCTTTTAGAGGCAGACTTTCAATAAAACAGTATGTGAAAGGCAAACCAACGCCCTGGAGTGTCAAAATATTTCTTTTGTGTGGAAGGTCAGAAATAGCATACGATTTTCTTATTTATCAAGGGAGTACTACACCGCTGTCTCCAGAAAATTTAAAATCTTTTGGACTCGGTGCCTCAGTGGCACTACACCTTTCGGAACGGATTGAAGAAGAGGGACATTTGTAAGCACTGAAGATGGTACTATTGCTTTAGTAAAATGGATGAATAAAATCGTTCGGTGGTCCTTGCATCTAATTTTGTTGGTGTTGGCAATCCAAGTCTCTATGTAGGTGGGATAAATCTAATAAAACGTATGTAAATCTGCTGCGGCCAGAGGTTATAAAATTATACAACCATTCAATGGGAGGAGTTGATCTTTTGCATCAAATGATAAGTCTCTACAGAATATACATACGCTCTCGTAAATGGACAATTCGTCTAATATTTCATGCCGTAGATGTTGCTATTGCTTACAGCTGGCTTGAATACAGGCAGGACTGTAAACGATTTGGAATACCCCAAAGAACAACTGCAACTCTTAGAGTTTCGTCTAAGATTGGCAGAAAGTCTTATCAAAGTTGGTGTTACTAGAAACGGTAAGAGGGGACGACCAAGTACCGCCCAGAATGAGGAAGTAAGATCAAAACAGTTAATGAGAAATGAAGAAAATCGTCCAACTCCAGAAGTCCAGCATGATTCTGTGGATCATTTACCCCATCTAGACTAGAATAAAGAAGGAAAAACTATGCAAAAATGGGTTGTGCAATAAAAAAACACACTTTTATTGTGATAAGTGTAATGTACATTTGTGTATAAAAAAGAAAGAAATTGTTTCGTAGCATTTCATAGGAAGTAAGGTAATAATCATTACATATTTCTATTGTTTAATTTGAACATACTTACCTGAAGTATATTGTAACAGTTAAGACTAGTTGGGCATAATTATGTCCATAATTTTTTTATAAAATGTCTTTTTCCTGAAAATTCTTATTTTACTGATCGAGTGAGCTATTTCCTAGTAAAAGTATGTTGGCAAATATTTTTTTAAGTAAAAGAAAAAAATCAACTCTTTTTTTATTTTTGTTATTAATTGCTACACGAGAATTTCCGCTACACTAGTTTTAGTGATTTTATCTTCATAATAGGGTATAGGGTTCGTGTGCCGTGTTCTGTAATTTTAAGTAACTATGGCAAATTCACAATATTCCGACAGTGTTCATATTTCGGAAGGCAGGCATATCATTCAATAATTTGCAGATGTTAGGGCCAACAATACAGGATAATTTATTTTCAATTTTAGTAAGATTTCGCAAACACAATGTGGTGTTTTCAATGAACATTTTTTCACTGTAACACACGGTTACATATGGTCCATTCGAGCCGGATTAATTTTATATATGGTCCAATCGAAACGTATTAATTACCGGTATCGCGAAAAGTTAGTGTTGTGTTGAGGAACGAAGACGCCACCCGTCTGTCCAGTCGGCCAATCAAGCAGCGGAGGTGGAAACCAGAGCCATTAATCCACGCCGTTCAGCCGTTGACGAATTGTGTTGGCGAACACAGATTTCTAGTGGTGAGCTACTCCTGTCGTTCGACATATATTATTAAGCTTGTATTAACTTGTATTATTATTGTTTCTACTTGGGGTAGATATTCATCTTAGTAACAAACGATAAATATCTAGATTATTGCACGATGGCAGAATCTATTGAATTGCTGAGGAAAAAAACGATCCTCGTTGAAGGCAAAATTAACAATTTTTACGAATTATGTTAAAGGGTTGCCAACCGAAGGCAACAAATTAAATGACGCGCAGTATTGTCAATTACATGGGCGTATTGAGAAAATACAACGAGTTTTCGACGATTATGACGATATTCAAGCTTCCATTAATGCGCTTTAGATGATGCAAATGCAGAATATGTAGAACTCGAATTATTTGAGGAATCATTTCATGTCATTCATGGGGAAGCGAAGGCACTATTAACGTGTAATAGTAGCATCAATACAGGGCAAAACGGTTCTGTAAACGAAATTTTGACTCCGGGAAATACAGGGGGAGGTCAAAAGGTAGCGGTAAAATTGCCAACTATCAATTTACCTAAATTCAACGGTGAATATAATGTGTGGCTAGAATTCCACGACACCCTTTCGTCGCTGATACATGCAAATAATGAGATCAGTGACATTCAAAAATTCCATTACCTGAGGGCCACATTGGTCGAAGGGGCGGCTCAGGTTATTGCCGCTATAGAATTTTCTGAGCAAAATTATAAGGTTGCTTGAGACATATTGTATAATCGATTCAACAACCCAAGATTGTTAATAAAAATCATGTTAGGGCGCTATTCAATTTAGAAACGATTACAAAAGAGTCGCCCAGTAAAATAAGAAAATTGATCGACTCTTATTCGCAACACTTGAGGTCACTGGAGCAGTTAGGGCAACCAGTGAATATGTGGGACACTTTCGTAATACATCTCATTATGACTAAAGTGGATTCGATAACAATTAGAGAGTGGGAGGAATTTAAAATCGAAAGGGAAATTCCAACTTTAGATCAACTTACAACATTCTTGTAAGCATGTTTCATGGACGGTTCCCCATGTATCCGTGGCAGAACTTCAGCGTTTACAATTATTAAACTGTATTAATTATAATATTGAATTAGCGATACCGTTTCGCAGTTGGGAACTCCATGAACTACCCCTATTACCTGAGAGTCAAACACATATGTGGAATATTAGAACCTCTACACATTTGGAGAGACCTCGATATATTATTTTGGGATTTCAAGTAGCTCGTAAAAATAATATTTCAATGAGTCAGTTTGATCACTGTAATTTAAATAATTTTAAAGTTTTCCTAAATTGAGTCGTATCCGTACGATAATTTAAATGTTGATTTTTCTAAGAATTTCTATGCTACTCTGTATGATATGTACGCTCAGGTTCAATCATCTTACTATCAGAAGGAAAACGAGCTCTGTCTAACTACATATACATTTAAACATCTAACTACATATACATTTAGTAGTAGTTGATTGCTCTTGTCAGAAAGAAGTTCTAAAAAACGGGGTAGTTGATATCAGGCTAGAATTTAATACTAAACAGAATATTCCTAAAGATACTGCACCATATTGTCTTATAATTCACGATAAAATTATTCGTTACACGCCACTAACTAGCCTGGTTCGAACCTATTAGTAATGTATTTTATCGATATCCAGGGGTTTCAATATAAAAAATCTTTAAAATTTATGTGTAAAGAAATCTCCATTTTTAATATTAGAGATAGGACATGTGAGCACAGGATAATTAAACCTGAAATAAACTGCAGCTCAGTAAAAATATACAGTTAATATATACAGAAGTTAATTGGAATAGCAGACGTTTACACGGACTTAGGTGGTCGTCTCCATTCGACAATCTACGGTACGATGATCTACCTGCTTTTATCACGAGTCACCTACCTGATGAGGAAGTCATCCTTGTGAAGGGATTGGAGAAGAAGAAATGGCTTCAAAATTATTTACCTAATAATAATATTTTAGATTTACTATATTATAACTGTAATAAAATTGATGATTTAATGTTATATAGTTTAGAATATCATTGTCAGAAGCACTGTATTAATAGCTTACGTTGCACCAATCAAAATGTTTATGCTATGTATCAGTGGTATACTACACATAAAGATAAGATTGCTGTATTTTTATAATAATCAATCAAGGTTTATAAATGCTGAACTCTGCTTTTTTATTTCTGAATGTGAGTGTCTGTATGTGTGTATGAGAGAGGGAGAAAAAAAGTGCTTATATATTCAGAGCACCGTTTATTCAAGTATTAGTTGTTCATTATACTCGAGAATGGAGAATCGAGACGAGAGGCATAGAATCATAACAATGGCTGAATTACCGGCAGGGGAATTATGTACCTGCAATATGTTTGTGGTTCCGGACGAGGTGTGGTTGGAATTGGAACTATTAGAACTGCCTAAATTGATTCCCATCAGTGAGGCAATGAAAAGTAAGCTATACCAATTACTACTTCATTAATAATTTTTATGTGTTTTTTTTTCTCAATTACTATAGTGAGGGGTGAGGACATCATTGATAAGATAGCGGTAGCCCGTTCAAAGGCTCGAAAATTGGAGTTGGCATCAAAATTAAGAGGTAGAAACTTGTTAAAATAGGTTACTTTACTAAAAAATTAATTATTGTTACAGATCAACCACCACGCAAGCAGTCCCCCCATCCTCCTGTCCCTATGATCACACACCTTCTTTGTTTATTATTTTATTTAAGGATATAAATAAATATATATGTTTTTTTATACCTATTTATTATAATTTTCCTTAGTTTTTAATAAAATATATAAAATCCATACTTACCTCTTATTTCTAATCATCTCATCATTAAGTAGCACTATTTTTTTTTTTTCACTTAGATCTAGAGACCTGTAATACTGTTTCAAGAAAAATAGTGTATTTTTTTAAGTGCTTCAATGAAAATTCAGAAATACTTCTTCTTAATTCAGCATATAGATCTTAGCGCTCCTCAATAATCTTAACTTCATAAGGTGTATTTACCCATGTCGTTGGTTCTCAAGAATAGTGACACATTGTCAAAAACATCGTATTAAGTTAAATCCTGAATTCAACAAGAAAATACATGTACTTTAGGAGAAATAATGACTTATTACGTTATTTTGCATTGCGACCAACAGATGGCGTTGCATGTCACTATTCTTCATAGCATGTTTCCCTCCAATTTTATCGTCAACACCGACCTATATTCAGTCGTGTGTCAGATTCAGACTGGGGTGTTACTCTTTAATCGGGAACAACGACATATTTCACCGAATTAAAAAATTGTTTGCTAACCTGTACAGTTTATTATTAGAAATAGTGGCACAAAGTGCAAAGTGTCACCTTTCTCGTGAAAGTAAGTATGTTTTTGGTAATACTAATTATCTAGAAGAGCGTCATATTCTGAAATGTGACATTATTCTTGTAATATTAGGTATTCAGTTGCCTGCCTTAATATGTATAATAGTGACATGTTCGTTAATATGTCATTCTTCCTTAAAAATACCAATCTATTTTGGGTCATATTTACAGATGTGTCGTTCTTCTTAATAAAAATAATGAAAATGTATTTTCGTTTGTACTTGTAATAAAGACCTTTTTCAAATATGCCATTTTTCTTAATAAAATTGTCTAATACTTTTTAGGATATGATTGTAATTAAAATTTTATTAAATTATTCGCGAAGTTATCTATCCATAAATTGTAAGTTTTACTTATTGAAAATGTTATTTCTAGACATAAATGCAACATACCAGAACCAAATTGCTGTTAAAGCTGGTCAGAACAAAGAATGAGCACCATTCAGGAAGCTATGGTAATATTTTATTGTAATTCGTTTTTTAAATTAGATTTAATGAATAAGCTTGTACACCACAAAAAATATGTTTATTAGTTCCACAATATACTAAGCATACGAATGATGGCCCAAATGAGATATACCAAAATGAAATAAATCAGTTAGAATTAAGTAACGAAACCGACATTGTGATGAAAGGTAAGAGCAAAAAGGCAATTCTCTTAAAACTGTATCTAATTTATTGCATATAGGGGTATTGGACATATTTAAAAAGAATTTTATGTTATATTTCTTTGAGAACAGTTTGGTAAAAGAGGCAGAAGCAGAGGATTAAATAATCTTTTTTTTTTTAGTTTCAAAATCGTCTATCCCTGAGCACACAGAAGAGGGCCCAAGTGAGACAAAGCAAAGTGAGATAAACCAATCATTTCGTAATCAAACAAGAAATAACGCCAAAATTTTGAAAAAAAGGTAAATGATAAAACTATTTTCCTTCAGCTTTCCTTCAATAGCCACTATTTCCTCCTAAGAATTTAACTCCTCCTAGACTTACGCATGACTGATATTAGTTAGATATTAGCTTCTTTGTTTCATTAATTGGTTCTTTGTGAAAAAAAAACTTTTCTTGTTCCAGTCCTCCAAGACAAAATGGCACAATATGAATTGCAAGAAAGTTTATATCAAGATGACGAATTAGAAAGCCAGAAAGGTTTTTCTTCTTTTGATAGTGTTAAAGACCCTATTTATGAACAAAACTCTTCAACATCTTCCACAACCTCAGACGACTTTGATTCATCAACATCCGAAACCTCAAACTTGGAGAACGAAAATCAGAACTACCTCAGTATTCCAAGTGCACACATGCAAAGAAAGCTTTCTCATACAGAGAACTATCAATGACAGACAGTCTGAGATTTCACAAAATGCTATACTCAACACATGACAAGATTCAGCAGGATATTTTCCTACTTAAATTCTGTGAAGGAGTCATTCCCAAAAGAGCTGCGAGGAACATGGATTCAATTTCCATAAAATATTATGTTCCTAAAGTAAATGGAGATAAAACAAAGGTATGTAAAGAGGCCTTTAAAGGTATAACAGGGGTTAGTCCTTACAGAATTGAACGAATCGTTAGAAAAACAAAGGGCCATAAGGAAAATTTTAACAATGTGCCCCGATTTTCAAAATGGTATTTTTCTTCGATGATCCATGATGACCTGCCACTAGCCCTAGAATATTATGGAAATCGACGCGTACAATTTTTTATAAAAAATTAAAATGTCAGATTCTTCAGCATTAGGTCTATGGCAGAAATTCGAACTTTGAGCCACTAGATGACCACGTGGCTCATCGATATTGGACATGAAACATTCAGGGCCCAAAGATATTGTCATAAGACATATTTTGGCGAGGCGGCAAGTTGTAAATAATTTTTTGTGGCCGCTAGGGGGGCGTCAAAGTTTTTGTTACTTTTTGTTAAAATTCCGCTAAAAATGGGTTTCCAATCGATGCATTCGAAAATCAATGTGGACGAAAATCATCGAAATTAATAGTAACAATGAGTTGCAAGAAGATGGGGCATAATATATTTTTTTTCAATTTTAAAAACTAAAATTAGTGCATCATTTCATCAATTATTATTATAACTACACACGTTATAATAATAATTGGTTCCCACATTAGGTTCACACGTTCTCACCCCTTCTGGGTGACATACCATTATGTATTCACCCTTCCCAAAAAAATATGTTCAATGGTTTAAAATTGAATGTTCAATCGCTTTGGAGTTTCGAGAATTATTGCTGAGGGCATGGAGATCGTTGAATGACCTTGTCCGTGATCTCTACCAACTTCTCAATGCTGTAGGACGCTACCAACTCTGTTTCTCTGGTCACCAGCATCAAAAGGGCCGGACTTAGTAAAATCCCCCGCGGGCTCCTTAACGGGCCGGCCCTGACACGATAGATCAATTTTTAGCGTTAAAAAAAAATTTTTGCGTGGCTATGTTATTATAATAAGATAATTATATTCAGTATATTGAAATAATTATATTGGCTTTTCAATTGACACATACTTATTATTATATTGAATCATGAATTTCATTGAGATTTAAGTAAGTTTACATTCAGTCAATTGTATTTTTCTTCAATAGGAGAGCGGGAAGTAACTGCGCCGACTGCGAAATAGTCTTCTGTCACGCGATGAAAAAGTGTGGTGTGAATCGGCATCGGAGCTCAAATCCGAAAATCCCTTGAAGAGACCAAAGGCGCGACAATTACCGAAAATGATTTCGTGTGTGGTGTTATGCCAAGAATAAAAAAATCCTTGAAACCCAAAGTCATGACCGATCGCCGTCTGACTCCGAAGAAGAACAAAGACACCGATCGGTGAATGTTATGAAAATCAAAGGCATGGAAGAAAACTGCTTTGTGTGCAATTGCTCTGACTCTCGCAATCGAGTCCAACAGTCTCTGTGGCGTAATATCTTCATCACCCGGCGCCTTTATGTTCCACCGAATTATCAATGTTATGGAAAACATTATACAAGCAATTGAGACCTCGCACAAACAGATATGAATCTTCTCGCTTCTGATTTCGAAGTGACTTTGGAAGACGAAGAATATGACTGGATTACCCTCTATTACCTTATTTGGATGATATCTACTTATTGGTAATACTATGGCTGATTGTCAAAACAACGTTAAGACTACTTACCGTTTGTTACACTGGGGTTTTTGGTTAACGAATCCAAGAGTCGCATGACTCCTACAAGACATTGCCTTTTTCTTGCCTTTTCATAATTAACGTTTATTATGGCGATACAGGCGATCAAACCCATCATGCGTCGTTTATTGTGCAAGGCCCATCTTGGAAAAAATTATGAAGTAAGCTTGAAGCATAAACTTTTTTTTTTAATTAAAAAAAAATCGCAGCGTCCTTTGATAATTTTTTTTAACTTTTCATCCCTTAAAAAAGTGGTTAAAAAAATCCTAAAAACTTTGATTGCATTTTTTAAACGACTCTGAGATTCTGGCGTTACAACGAAAATTGCAATTTTCAAATTGCTACTGACGCTAGGCATGTGGGTCTAGGAGGCCCAAATTTTGTGTGAGTACTTTTCGAAGGAAGCGCCATCGATTCCAATAGGTTTCGAGCAAAAATAATTTTTGACCGTTTGACTTGACGTGGAATGCCCCAGCTATAGATATCATGATGTCGTCCATTTCTCCTACGACGCTTCGCCAAGTTATACAGAATTGGCGGATGGAAAGCTTGGGTCGATATCAGTATAGGATAATACAGAACAGAAACGGCAAAATAATGTATCAAAAAAGGACAGAGAGAAACTAAGTTGTTGTCAACTTGTCGCTTTAGGCACAAGGACCGATGAGCCCGATGATTCGTTCACGGACGGGGTGTGGAAGGGAGCGGAAATGCATTACCCAATGAGAGATGTGGGGCGTGGCTTCTGATCAGTAGGCATTGTTTTCCATATTGAATATTTTCATCATTCTTTTTGTGCCGTTGCGTTGGTGTGTATTAAGCTAGTTTGCGATTCCCAGTAACTCTTTTAAAAATGACAATTTATACCCTCGAAGAACGAAAGCAAATTATTAAGTGGTATTACGGACATTGTACTGCTGCCGAAATTGTTGCCCGGTTTGCTTTTACATTTGAAGATCGCCCTATTCCGACGGCTCAAACAGTTATGAATATTGTTCATAAGTTTGAGTCGTCTGGATGTTTGAATTCTTGCAGAAAATGTAATAGTGAAGGTGACAACGAAGGCCGACAAATAAACGAAGAACGCGAAGAGAGGGACATACGCGTGTGCAGTATCGCGGAGACCCAGCAGCCCTGTTCTAGCAGGCAAATTTCTGACGAGGTTGATGTACCAGATCGAACGGTTCGGGATATTTTAAAACGTAACAAATACCATTGCTATAAAGTTGCCGTCACTCAAGAAATTTTTCCCGATGACTATGTACGTCCTATGGAATTTTGCGAAGTGATGATGGAAAAGGCCAACGAAAATGAAGCTTTTATCATAAATATTTTATTTACTGACGAAAGTTCATTTGCGTTGCATGGTCGGCATAATTCCTCTATTACGAGGTACTGGTCCCAGGAAAATAAACATTTGAGTGTACCACTTCGGACACAGTATCCCCAAAAAGTTAATGTGTGGGCTGAAATTTAGGGGATTCCATAATTGGTCCCTTTTTTATTGACGGTAACCTAACAGCACGCAAATATTTGAATTTGTTACGTAATGAAATTATTCCTATCGTTCAAGCTCTGGATATTAACCTCGAAGAAATTTGGTACCAGCAGGATGGTTGTCCCGCTCATAACGCAAGGGAGGTGTGCGAGTTTATAGAAACGACATTTCCCGAACGCGTTATTAGCGGGAGAGGCACAATTAAGTGGCCTCCAAGGTCACCGGACTTAGCACCCAATGATATTTTTTACGGGGGTTTATGAAAAACACAATTTACGGGCACGAACATGAAAGAGCACGTAATCTAGACGAGTTACGTGCTAAAATTGTTGCTGCCCTACAAAGTATAACGCCAGACATGCTGAAAAATATGAGAAAGGAATTCTTTGATCGTTTAGGTTATTGTCTGGCACAACAGGGTGGAATATTTGAACCTCTGATTCATTGATTCGTTTTTAAAAGAGTTACTTTTTTATTTATTTTTTATTATTTTAAAGAATTATTTTATATTTGCAGAATATGTATTAATTTCATTTATTTCGGAAGTATGTAAATAATACTAGTTTAATTTTCATGTCGTACGGCTAAAAAATGTTGAAATTAAATATTTTGTTCAGTTATTTGAGCATTAAATAATGTATCAAATAACTGTTTTATATTAAACTGTATTATACGTAACGTAATTTTTGACGGAAAAGTAATACACCCTATCAAGTATCGAGATGTACTAATCGAGTACACTTATAGAGGAGACAATGCCAGAAGCCTTTGTAGGAGAGGCAACCAAGTTAACACACATAAGAAGGGATGACGGCGCCCAATTATAATGGCGAACAACAACTTGGCAACGCTGTTAATATATTTCTCTTTGTTATGTGCATTATACTCTTATACCAATCCTTTTCTGTACTACATCTGCGCTGACCCAAGATTTGCACCCGCCAGTAGTGTATATAATATAACTTGGAAGAAATGGTGGGTTTTCTGCACATCCTGTGGCTGGAACCCCCTTAAGCTCTCTTATAGCTTGATTGTGGAGTTCCTTTGTGATATATTTTCTTCCGGCGCTTCTTCCGGTACCATCAACAGTAGCCGTTCTGCATTGACTGTAGTCCTCTCACCGGATTTAGGACAACATCCGGTTATAAAGAGATTTTGCAAGGGTGTGTACAATATGCGTCCGTCGGCACCTAGGTATACTAGCACTTGTGATCCCTCGAATGTTTTGTCGTATCTGTCATCTTTGATTCCAAATGAAAAAACTTCGTTGGAGCAGCTTTCCATGAAATTAATTACCCGTCTTGCTCTAGTAACAGCTCACCGGATGCAAACCTTTTCCTTAATTCAGGTTCAAAATGAAATTCGCAGATCGTCGTCTACGGAGATAAAGGTCCCATCACACATCAAGACTTCGGGCAAGGGTAGACTTCAACCAGTCCTAGTGCTGCCTTATTTTCAACAAAATCCCTCAATCTGTGCCGCCTCGACCCTCTTGCTATATATCATGAACTTCGGAACTGCGTTCATGTGACCGACTGTTCATCTCCTTCAAACGTCCTCACAGTCCGGTTTCATCTCAGACGCTAGGTCGTTGGATAAAAAGGGTACTCAGTGCTAATGGCATAGACACTACTCAGTTCTCAGCACATAGCACCCGGCACGCCGCGACTTCTGCCGCCTACCGCGCAGGAGTTTAACTGAATGTTATCCGAAATACCGCCGGGTGGACTTCTCATTCCTTCTCAAACCTTTGCTCGGTTTTATAACCGACCATTGGTTGAACCTTTTTTTGCCTCATCGATCTTAAATAACACTAGTTAGTTCAACTGTGTATGTAGTTAACTCTTTGGAAATTAAAATTTTGGAAATAAAATTTATTTGTTCTACTGGGTCGCAATGGCTTTTAACATCTACGTTTAAGGGACAAAGCGTGAAATATAATGAAGTATAAGTATAATGAAGGGCAAAGCGTGAAGTATAATTAATCGATTAAACGAACTTACCTGTAAGTGAAGTTCGATCGTAATTATACGAATCGCCTTGCCTGAAATGATCCCTTCCCTCCCTCTTAACTACCCTCCCTAGATAATTTCTTCATTGCGACCCCTTTGAAGAGAATGACATATCAGGTGTACCAACCATGTACCAACTGCAGACAGAGCGGGAGTTCAAATTTTAGTTTAGCTTTGAATAATGCGATATCGCATGTGAGAGTAAGGGTACTACGTTTAAGGGATCATTTCAGGCAAGGCGATTCGTATGATTACGATCAAACTTCACTTACAGGTAAGTTCGTTTGATCGATTAAATATATTTTAAAATGCTCAAAAATGCATTACGGACTACAAACAAGTACTTACTCTTGCGTATGAATATGCATCTGTAAATCACATTAAAACTCCATCCAGTTGGGTCACTAACAAGTCGGCAAGCAAATATTGGTTACGAGCTTTTATGCGAAGAAATCCCACTTTAATTTTAAGAAGGCCAGAAGCAACAAGCCTTTCTCGGGCTACTAGTTTCAACCCATCTAATGTTGGCTTTTTTTAATAACCTATATTCTATACTAATTCGCCATACTTTTGACCCATCTGCTATATGGAATCTCGATGAGACAGGCGTCACTACTGTGCAAGTATCTGGGAAAATATTAATTTTATATTATAAGTTAAGTTAACTATAGTATATGTTTTAAGTGTGAAATTGTTTTAAAAGAAACTCAAATTTAAATTACTACACAAACCAAATAAGAAGTTCATCAATCTATCTACGATAGACCAGAGAAAACAAGACTTGGAAGGGTAATTAATAAAATAGAAAAAATAGATACATCTACTAGATGAATTTTGACATATCAATAGTTAAAATTCAAGTAATAACGTAAGTAAAACAAATATTTTTAATTCTAATAAATAAATAAGATGTTAAAATAAGTTTTTAAAACCATGCATAAATATTACATGCAACAACTTAAAAAAACAGATAGATCACATGCACTTACTTCAAATATTAATTGTAGCCTATTGTAACTTTTGTTGCCTGATGATGGTCAATTAGTGACCGAAACCGGTAGCACGACGAAAATAAAGGATTTGTGAAGAAAAAGGCCCCTTTTCTTTTCTTCCTAATAGAAAACCATGAATATAGTTATACATACTTCTCTGCAGTTGTTCGTATATAGTTTCTAAATGCTTCGACATTAACTGTATATTCACAAGAAATCGTTTGAAGTATTACTCCAAATCGTTTTATCAAGTCATTATGTACTTTTGTGATTGAAGCAGCTAGGGCAGAATATTCAAAAAATCGACTTGCAGTGTTCCCATCATTTGTGGTACCATAGCCAGGCTTTGGGATATCAACGAGTAAACCCATTTTCTCGCGCAACTGGTTCTGAATCCTTTTTTTGCTGCCTTGAATTTTTGTTTATCTTCTTCAGTAGTTACTTGCCACTTTTTTATGTATAAACAATACGATACATGAAGAATACACTCGAAGCATATTATCCATGCATGGAGTGTGGAGAGGCCGTAATCATACTTAGCTTCGTCTGAAGTTCGTTCATAAATTCTGTTAAGATCGTTCATATATTTAGACGAAGCTCCACATATTCCACAGATTTGACTGGACACATTCTAAATTACACTAAATATTTTACTGTCAATCATTGTTAGTTTTAGCTCGGAAATAACACCAATTTCTTGATCACAAACTGTGATATTAGTCGGCAAAAGAACATCTATTTGCTTCTGTATATTGCTTATTTCCTGTTTAGAAATATCTGCAGTTTCTTTTTCGAATAATAATTTGATCGGTCTGTAAAATCGAGTAGAAGAGGGTTTAGAATTTTGCCATATAAGTGCACCTGTTTTATTCGCCTTTAGGCATAGGAAAACAATACAGACAGCAAAAAATTGGAATCTTCGTGTGTCTTTGAAGTATCTTCTGCAAATTTTTTCTTATATGATGAATGGTCTGAACTACCATCACATCCCCAATTGAAGATCATTGTTAATCCATCTTCTGTTAATTAATATTCTTTTGAAAGTACTAATCGAGTAATACTGTGGTTCACAATGCCTTGCTATGTCACTTCAGCTGATATTTCATTTATCGTTACTGTTTCTGTAGGCGGATAACAGTCTTTTTTTTGCTTTAACTATAATGTCATATGTGGGATATATGTTTGCAATATGATTTTTGGCTCCGAAACACATTGAATTATATGAATGTTTTGTGAATCGTCCATCAACAAATAATGCTAGGACTTCTTCTGGCGAGTACTTCACAGCTTTTTTAGTGGGAGACTTCCAAGCTTTTTAATTTTTGTTGCTCTTTTAGGGGATGTTTCAGTCACATCTCTAAGTATATTTGCCTCATCCCTCTGTCCAGATAAATGCAATGTGTGTTGGGCCGCAAAAGTAAATTCCTCTTTAGAATAAATTTCTACCAAGGGCTTCATTTTTCGCTTTTTTTGAGGACAGTCTCTTCTCTTCGCTTTTTTGAGGACGGGACGAGATTTTCATGTCTAACCATGCAGACTCACGAGGGAAAAACACTGTGAGAGATCGTTGAGCTTTCGTTCACTTTTGCGACACATCACTATTAAAATTGTTTATTTGTGTCTTTATATCTTCAAGAGTATAATGCAGTTATTTATCACCATCTATATGTATACCCAGCCTCTCACAGACGTACAAAATCACTGCCTGATTTTTGTTCTTCAGTTCACTTTGTTGTCGCCAAACTTCAAATAGCTCCCTACGTAGTATAGTCACAACCCCTAAAATGACACAATATTTTATTGTCCTGCAGCTTCCCGCAGCTAATTTTTTTTGCAAAAGTACATTAATGAATGCGTAATGAAGAAAAATGTCCGGAAATATACATATATACTTTCTGGTAATACATGGACTGAGGTCAGAGAATTAGTAATAAATGGTGTTGTAATTGTGAAAAACTGGCTAGATAATTATCAGTTATCCTTAAATATATATATAAAAAAAACAAATATATGGCCTTCTCTATAACATCGGCAAATAGGCCTGATTTTGCCTCTATAAAATTAATAATATTAATGAAGCCATTAACCAAACTTCGGAAATCAAATATCTTGGGATTTATGTCGACAAATTTTTAAAATGGAACGAACACGTTATGTACATCAATAAAAAAATAGAAGCTTGTATACTAAATAAATGTAAATAAATTCATATTATTGAGAGATATCTTAAAGAAAAAATTGTTAATAACGATATATAAAGCAATAGCAGTCATTGCTTAGATATGATCTGCTAGTTTGGGCAGGTCTTTATAATAATTCATTACAGAATTTGAACGTAACACCAAACACAATACTCAAAATAATACACAGAAGAGAGAAGCTTTATCCCACAGCATTGTTATACTCCTTAGAATTATGTAATATAAGAACACTGTATATTGTAGAGGTATTAGCTTATATACACAAAAGACCTGATATAATTAGCATAGTCTCACATCCCTATAATACACGATCAAGACAAGATAGACATTTAATTATACCACAAACTGATAGAAATATAACTCATTTTTTCATATATCTAGCTTCAAAAATTTATAAAACATTGCCAAATTCAATAAAACAAATAAAAAACAAAAAACGATATGTAATAAACTGTAAAGATTATATTAATCAAAATTACAATAAATTTGAACGATTCTTTTAATTACTGATTATGAATTCATAAAAAAAAATGAAAATAAAAACACCATATGTAGACGTTTTGTAAAAAAAACTAATTAATAACTAGTCACGTGTGTTCAATTATTAGAGGTAGTTCTAATAATTAAGACTAATAATATATTAAGTACTCTAGCACATACAGGTGCATGTGTACCTATGTAGGTGCTTTGAAACATAATTTCCCTCTCTGTAAATATAGATTTTAGATAAATATTTTATGTTTCAGAATTTACTTATTTATATAAACATTTTATATTGTATTACAATGGAATATGATCCAATAAATTGATTGATTGGTATGGTAAAATGTTGACATCAATAATTTCTCAATATAAAACATTCTATAATTAAAAATTCTAAATTATATAAAATAAGTTTACTAATAATATAAATAAGTTTTTCATAGAACACACCAAACCTACTCTTCAAAACCCCCTGGTTCTTATATTTGACAACCATGAAAGTCATATTAGCGTTGAAGTTATAAATATGGCTAAAAAAATGGGGTAATTTTGTTAACGCTGCCACCACACTGCAGCCATAAGCTTCATCCCCTTGACGCTACTATATATGGTCCATTTAAAGGATATTACAATACTGCTGCCGATAAATGGATGCTAAATCATCCAGGTATGATAATATATATTTATGAAATTGCTGAATTGGTAGGTGAAGCTTTCCCACGTGCATTTACTCCTATGAATATTCATAAAGGATTTTTGAAAACTGGAATTTACCCCACCAATCGCGATATTTTCACAGAAGATTTTATGTGCAGCTCTGTAACCGATCGCCCTTTGCCTGTTGAAAACTGAAAAGAAAAAAAATATTGCTGGTGGCTCCAATAGAAGTAATTCACCAGAAGTAATTCGTCCTTTTCCTAAAGCTAATCCCCAAGAACGAAAAGAAGGTCGTAATCCTAGACCCCAACAAAAATTTTAACAGGAAATCGAAGCTGCTGCTGAGAAAAACTAAAAAAAGTTAAAAGGAGAATTGTTGCTGAGAGTTATAGTAGCGAAGAAGAAGACATTGCTTTGAAAACGCTATGCCAGGAAAGCGATGATTCCCCTGCTGAAGACATTGCAGAATGTGAAGATACTTTGAATGAACATGACAGGAATTTTGTGGTTGGTGATAATGTCATAGTCCAGTTTCCTACAAAATAAAAATTTTGCACTATGTAGGAAAAATACAAGAAACATTAGGTGATGATCTATATTTATTCAATTAAGTTTTATAGGAGAAGCGGTGTTTCAAACAAATTTAAATACCCAGATATAGACGATGTTTAGGGCATAAAAGAGAGTGACATAATTAAGAAACTCAAGCCACCAGTTACATTTGGTGGAACACACAGAATAGGAAATAGTTACAAATTTTCTATTGAAGATCTAGACATTTCTAATCTACATTAAATTCATCTACTTTCACGTTTATGGGAAAATATGTTTTCCAACATTGATACCGTGCAGGCAAGTGAATTCTGTCCGAATGAGGTGATCTACATCCATAAGTTCGTTAAGGAAACGGTAACGAAATTTATTTTGTAACATGTTCCTTAAATACATAACACTTTCTTTTAAACATTTTGCATTATATATCATTCTCTAATCTTATGTCCCAAACGTTCCACAATAGTGTCCCAAACCATTTGCCTAGGGGATAGGTTTGGGAAACTTTGCATATGTAAATGAAAATTGAGTTATTTTAATAACGAATAACGTTGACGTATACAGCTATTATATTTAACTTCATAAAAGTTACAAAACATATATGCCTGAAATTCCTATATTTATGAACTACACTGAATTTGTAGTTTACGTTGAAAAAATAATCCATCTTCACTACATTCTGTAGTGTCGTTTAGGAGCCTGGTTGTAATTATTACTACGAAATTATAGCAAAAATTACCGATATGCAACTCGCAGCATTTTACTTCAGTGTGTAGTGTAGGTCGGTAGCCTAGTTGCAATTTTTACTACCAAAGTGTAGAAAAAAATTGCCTATGACAACTCACATTTTACTTCAGCGTGTAGTATAGGTCAGTAGCCTACTTGCAATTCTTAACCTATTCGTGCCCACCGTATTTTATATAATACGCAGAATTGTGTTGTATATAAAGCCATCTGTTCCTAAAAAGCAGAAGTCTATAAGCTTAGAATTGGTTTTTATGGCAAGGGTATACTCTAATAGAGACACAGGTATTACAGACAACTGCATCTGTTTAGTAGTGTCTAAAGTTTACCTAAATGTAATTCTTATTTTCTAGCTCTGTAATTCTTATTTATTGGGGAAATAAAGACGATTATTATTATTATTATTTCGCCGACTTTATAGTCACACTTCTCAGCGTAAACGCTGGGAAACATTCACCCATTCCTGCTGCAGACAGTGATGGCTTGATATCTCATCCCCGCCTCCAGCAGAAATTAGGCTCAGGCGAGGGGAGAAAATTCATCCTATCCCAAAACCTTTCTTACAATGTGGCAAGTTTGTAACAATATTGCCTTTTGGCCATTTCTAATGACATTAAAAGATAGTCCTAATGCCGCGATGTTCTTGGCGAATCTCGTCGTCATCACTCCCTCTGCCGATATTACTAGGGCGTACGTCTCCACTTTCTCCAGTTTCCATAGGCGCTTCAGCTCGATTGACAAATTTTCGTATTTCGCGATCTTCTCCCGTTCAGTCTTCTGAATGTTGTGGGTAAGTGGCACAGCGATGTCTATGATGATCCCTCTTCGTTGTTCCTTGTTGATCAGCACAATATCTGGTCGGTTGAAGTCCACTGTTCGATCGGTGATGATTAGCCTATCCCAGTACATCACGGCAACTTCCGATTCCAGCACAGCTTCCGGGACATATTTGTAGTATGGCGGAGCCGTCGCTAACAGGCCATACTTGAGCGCCAGTTGTTGGTGAACCATCTTCGCAAGTTGGTTGTGCCTGCCGAGATATGCTGACTCTGCTAGCGCGGGACACCCTCCTATTATGTGTTCTATAGTTTCGCCTGCAGATCCACATTTTCTACATAGGGTCTTCGACGTCGTCTCTCAGGATATTCTTCTGGTAATTTCTTGTTTTTATAACCCTGTCCTGAATGGCAGTCAAGAAGCCTTCGGTCTCGGGGTACAGATAGCCGTCGGTAAGCCATTTTAATGAATTTTCTTTGTCGATGTGGTCTGGCTGTAGCATTTTTGGAAAACGGCCCTGCAAAGCATGTTCCATCCACTGGGTCCGGAGCTCCTCTTCTGTTGGTACGTCGACCGGGATAAGTTCGCATCCGAGGCTCAAAGGCGTGTAACCAGCGTCCTCTCTTGCTACTGCTGTTATTAGCGGGTCCCTGTTCGTTAGCAGTTTTCTTCTTAAGGAAGCTTCTTGATTAAGGCACTGATTTTTGATGTTCAATAGACCTCTCCCACCTCGTCTTCGCGGCAGGTAGAGTCTGATTACGGAAGAGTTAGTGTGTAAGTGCCTGAACTTAGTTAGGAGCCGCCTGGTAAGTCGGTCGAGCTCATCAAGATCATTAACGGACCACTTGACGATTCCGAAAGAGTATGTCAGCACTGGGACAGCCCACGAGCTGATGGCTTTGATAAGATTGCCTCCAGATAAAAGCGTATTCAGCAACTTTGTCACGCGGCTCTTGTATTTCTCTTGGAATTCTTTCTTCAGTTGTGTGTGGTTGATCCTGCCGTCTTGACACACTTCCAAGTAACGGTATTGCTCTTCCGGTGGTAGTTGATGGATGTCGGCATATACCTCTGGATTGTTATGAGGTGGTCCCTTCACAATACTCAGTGTGGCGCACTTATCCAGGCCAAAGGACATTTTGATGTCGTCGCTGAAGGTCCTAGTAGTTCCAATGAGGGCCTGGAGATTTGCCTTGGTCCCACTGAATAGTTTCAGGTCGTCCATATAGAGCAGGTGAGTGAGTGTTGCTCGGCTTCTCATGTTGATCTTGTACCCAGCTGTTGTTTTATTGAGTAGTGTAGATAATGGATTGAGTGCCAAGCAGAACCAAACCGGCGAAAGTGAATCACCTTGGAAGATTCCCTTCTTGATCGGTTGTGCAGCATCACCCTTTTTTGAAAAGCATGAACGTATTGCCTGTCATAAGGAAATCAGGTACGACATGTGGATCGTTGATCGCCTCCGTGAAACACTTTGCCAGAATACCATGAGATGCAGGTAGGTGCTTCAGCCAGAAATTGTGTATCCCATCGGGGCCTGGTGCTTTCCAGTTCTTGGTTCTCTTGATTGCCGAGGTTACGTCCTCTTCTGTAAGAATTCCGACAGCCATTTGGTTGAGATCTTCGTTGTGTGCTTCAATTTCCTCAATCCATGGCGCGTTCTCGTTGTATGTGTCGGCGTCACTCCAAATAGAATTCCAGTAGGTTGTGAATCGCACTGGATCGATTTCTGCAGGTTGTTCTTCATCCTGTTTCTCCAAGCTCCTCAAAAACTGCTTTTGGTTGTTCTCGAACGCAGCAGTTGTTTTCTTTTGTCAGCTTGTTGTATCTACGTAGCCTGGCACCCTTCGCTTTCGCCTTTTGTCGCAGAAGATCTTTGAGGTTCAATAGTTGTTGCCGATGGTCTGCATTATTCAGGTCTAACTGCGCCTTTCTAGCTATGGCTTGTGTTTTAGCCATGACCCTTCGAGAGTTGTTTCCTTGTAGAAATTCACTGAGGACATCAGCGTCAGCTCTATACTCGTCGATGTTCTTCTCAAGCCTCTTCTTCCACATTGGGGTGTCACTGTCCTTGTTCTTTCGGTTGGGGTTTGGGGTATATACTTGCTGTCCGTTCAATTCGAGGATGAGTGCTGACGCACAATACACACCCAAATGTGCCTTTTGTAGATCATTTGTGCCATCCAAATATTGTTGCAAAATACTGTTGGCACTGGATATTATGTCACGCGCTTTATTGACATTCCTGAGTTTAGGTATTCTGGGCCTATTTAGTGGATTCATGAACTCATAGTGGGTCACTAGTTGTAGAAATCGTTCTCGTCGTTCTTCATGTTGGCTTCTCGGTGGGTGTACATCACTAATTCTTCCCTCTGATCTGGACGATGATGGCGTTCGGGAGATACGTCTTTGTTGTGGCTGGATTTCTTCTTCCGCACGTACTTCCGGTAGATTTTGGAACTCCTCTTGTTGGTATAGGATCTGGCCGACTTCTCTCTTGACTTCCTGTAGTTGAAGATCTGTGAGGTAGCGCTTCCTAACGATGACGTTTTTCCTATCTACAACATTTTGTTCAGAGATGTTGAAAGTGGGATTTCTGCGTAGGAATTCGGCATGTAATGAATGTCTCCATCCAGGGAGCGGCTCGTCTCTGCAGTGGTTGATGATGTAGAACGTCCTCATAACTTCTATGTTCATTTCGACGGTCCACCTCAACCTTCTGGTATCTTCTCTCCTTCGGGCAGCCCTCCGTCGCACGGCAGGCGAACCCTGGGGTAGAGGGGCTTCGTAGTCTTCGGCCCTTCTCGTGTCGTCCACTCCTCTGTTTGGTTGTGAGTTTGAGTTTGGGTTTGGGGCTGTAGCTTCTTGAACGACAGGTGCCCGCCTCCTCAGCTGCCTGCCACCGACGTCCCGCATGCTGTCATGTCCAGCGCCGGCTCCAGACATGCCCTGGCGAACCCCAGGTAGCGACCCATCACTACTTATACTTATATCCATTGCTCATGTTTGTATCTCTTTCTTGGGGGTGAAAAAAGACAAAAAATATCCCTTTTCAAAGCCAATTTGAGCAAGAGCCACTCTTCCGCCAAAGACTGGACAAGAGCCACTCCTCGCTCAAACCTAGCCTCGGGAATTTGATACCGTGTAAGTCCCCGGCCCGGACGGGGGTATTCGGAACACCATGTGCCACGTTCCTGCGGCGGCTGAAGTAAGCGGGTTTGCCACACCCGAGAACAGGGAACTGCCACCAAGCCTGCTCCTTCGTGCTTTGGCTGGAGTGCGCGGGGTTGCCACACCCGAAAACAAAATTACCCTCACTAAATTTGCTTCTCCGTGCGCAGCTGGGGTATGCAGGATTGCCACTCCTAAAACAAAGTTACTCTCACTAACCTTGCTCCCCATGCATAGCCAGAGTACGCGGGTATGCCACACCCGTAAACAAAGTTGCTCTCACCAACCCTGCCTCTCCGTGCGTAGCTGGGGTATGCGGGGTTGCAGTCCCGAAAGCAAGGTTACTCTCACTAACCTTGCTCCCCCATGCATAGCCGGAGTACGCGGGTTTGCCACACCCGTAAACAAAGTTGCTCTCACCAACCTTGCTTCCCCGTGTATCTCTGGGGTGCGGGGTTGCTAGTCCCGAAAGCAAGGTTACTCTCACTAACCTTGCTCCCCCATGCATAGCCGGAGTACGCGGGTTTGCCACACCCGTAAACAAAGTTGCTCTCACCAACCTTGCTTCTCCGTGCGTAGCTGGGGTATGCGGGGTTGCCAGTCCCGAAAGCAAAGTTACTCTCACTAACCTTGTTCCCCCATGCATAGCCGGAGTACGCGGGTTTAGCCACACCCGCAAACAAAGTTGCTCTCACCAACCTTGCTTCTCCGTGCGTAGCTGGGGTATGCGGGGTTGCCAGTCCCGAAAGCAAAGTTACTCTCACTAACCTTGCTCCCCCCATGCATAGCCGGAGTACGCGGGTTTGCCACACCCGTAAACAAAGTTGCTCTCACCAACCCTGCCTCTCCGTGCGTAGCTGGGGTATGCGGGGTTGCCAGTCCCGAAAGCAAGGTTACTCTCACTAACCTTGCTCCCCCATGCATAGCCGGAGTACGCGGGTTTGCCACACCCGTAAACAAAGTTGCTCTCACCAACCTTGCTTCTCCGTGCGTAGCTGGGGTATGCGGGGTTGCCAGTCCCGAAAGCAAGGATACTCTTACTAACCTTGCTCCCCCATGCATAGCCGGAGTACGCGGGTTTGCCACACCCGCAAACAAAGTTGCTCTCACCAACCTTGCTTCTCCGTGCGTAGCTGTGGGTATGCGGGCTTGGTTCCGCTGGCAAGTTACTCACTAACCTTGCTCCCCCATGCATAGCCGGAGTACGCGGGTTTGCCACACCCGTAAACAAAGTTGCTCTCACCAACCTTGCTTCTCCGTGCGTGCATATTATTATTATTATTGTTGTTGTTGGATTTTTTTTTGTAAGTACAGGACTGGATTTTGTCACGTGCAATTAAATAATTATTTATCCAAAATTTTAGATCGAATTTCACAGTCTCGTCTGTGACATGTTTTGGCATAGCGTATTCCTTTTCCTGGCTCTTTTAGAATGAGCAAAACCCTCTAAGTAGAGGTAAGTTATTTTTTTTTGGGATTAAATTAGCTGAAAATGAAATTTTTTCTAGGGTTTTTCTGGTAGACTGTTAAAGCATAATTTTTGGTTTAAAAATGGTACCGTTCAAGTGATGATGTTTTTCCGCTTGATTTTTAAAGCATAATTTTTGGTTTACAATTGGTACCGTCCGAGTGATGGAGAAGTTTCGTTTTTTTTTCCCTGGTTTTTACCTAGGCATTTCGACCAGAGTGCTGGCTTGTGTCTCTGAAGTATGAAGTAGGGCCCGTACCTAGGACAGAATATACTTTTTTGTTGGAATTTCATCGCTGTCCACAGCCTGGAAGCATTGTTCCCGTGGATAACAGATAAGCTATATTGCGCTTAAGATTTAGTTTTTTTTTTTTTGCGTTTTTCTGTGGTATAATTTTAAATAATGTAAGGGGAAATTCTAGAACTTCCTTACTTAATTCACCCGGGTGTGGCTGCCTCACAGCCTCACACCGTTTCTCTTGCAACATACTTTACACCATTTTATTTTTCATCGTTTCACTTTTATAGGGTATATAGACCTCACCCTTTAAGTGGGTCCTTACATTTGTAATAAAATTTTATTTTGTGCCTTTGACAATACCTGATAAGTAAATTTTATTTTATAGTAGTCTGTCTTTTACTTGCCAGAAATACTACACGCACCCATACTTACTGCCCATTGCTAGCCGATGTTATTAGGTAACCATCAACGAAGGAGGTTCTAGGCTACCTCTACCTATGAGTTTCATAACCGAGTGGCGCCCTATATAAAAAAAACAATTGCTGACTCTGCTCAACACACGAACCCCGCTCTCACCAACCCTATGAGTTGCCGCAGGCTTGGTAGTCCTTAGCAAAATAAGGCTACAAATTGAATGTTAATACCAAAGGGTTTTAATCATTAAAATATTTTAAGAAAAAATTACTTTTAAATTATGTCCTTTTTAAATTATTGAGAAAGGGTAAGCAGCAAAATGGCGTTTCCCTGTACCTATTTAACACCGCTAAAATGTTATTTTTGTTTTTTGTTAAATATTTACATAAGTAAATGTTAGTAAATCTCGACATGATAAGCGTCTGGGCCCGTGTCGGTACCAGTGGATGGTATTATTCAGTATTAGGTTTATGTTGGGGTTTTGTGTTAATAGTGAAAAAATTAAAATTATTAATAAATATATCTTATTCTTCTTCCACAATGAAGTTCATCTGAAAAAAGAAATGTATACATTATATTAGCTATCTATCGAAAAGCATTGATTTGGTTGAAAGTAGACATTTTGTTTTGTCTGTTGTCAAAGTAAGTTTCCAAACAAAAAAAGTAGACCTCGTTGAGAAAATACTTTGGAGTTGATGTAAAGAATTTGTTTGAAATTCTCATTTAAAATATTTTTAAAAAGTATATATTCCGACCAAAGGGTTTTTAATCATTAAAAATGTTAGAACCTTAAAAATGGTTAAACAAACAAAAAAATATTGTTTATGATAAAAAAATGCTGAGAAGTCAATGTTCTCCATCACTTATTTAATTTTTTTTATAAATACTCGTTATACATTTCCAGATTTGGGATCATTTGGGATCGCTGTTTGCAAATAAACTGCACGCTGTTTTGTTGGACGTTACGCCCGCGCGCGGTGCCAGTGCTCGCGCAGTATACGCGTCTAAACTTGAAAAAACATGTGATTTGTCGTTTCTCAACTGTTTTATTGAATCAGTTAGCTTTTCTAAGCTTATTGCAACCATGCCTCGAGGTAGTCGTTGTTGCAATCCTTTAAATAAATCGAAACATAAATGTGAGTATAAAAATGTGATGCGAGTGAAGAATAATTGGAATGCAAAAAGTTTGCTCATTTGATTGGAAACTATGTGTGTGATTCCTGTAAACGTTCAATTAACAACAATAAACTGGATTCGACTACGTAAGTTTTTTTTTAATTTAATTTAATCAAATCCGAATTCGGCAATTGCCTGTTAAATAATAATCATCGTTAAAATTTGATTAAACCGAATTAAAAAAAAAAAACTTACGCATTGTAACGTAACATTTATAAAAACAAATTATAAATGTGAAAAAAAAGGTTTCAGTAATATCTGGGTTAATTAATAGCTAATATATATTTTATTTTATATTTATATATTTGTATACTTTGTATAAATTGCCTATGATTTTGCATCAAAAAGTGGTATAAACCACAATTTTAATAATGCCAAACAAGTGGCTGGCAAAGACTGGTTATATCTTTTTCTTAAAAGAAACCCGCAAATAAGCCTTCGACAACCTGGAAGGTATAAGCATTAACCGCATTAGTTCATTTAATGCTGAAGAAGTAAAGTTATTTTTCTCGAATATGGAAAAGATGTATTCTAAATTTTATTTTCGTACAAACAAAATACATAACTGCGACGAAACGGGCATTAGTAATGTCCCTAATAGAAACAGTAAAATTTACGCTGCTCGAGGTACAAAACAGGTTGGAGTTGCCACGTCTGGTGAACGCGGAAGAAATGTTACAGTTATGTGCTGTATGAATGCTGCGGGGGGATATATACCTCCAATGTTTATCTATCCTCATAAGCGAATGAGTGCTCCCTTGGAGACGGGAGGTCCTCTAGGTGCAACATACCGTTGTTCCGACAATGGATGGATAAACCAGGATTTGTTCGTAGACTGGTTAGAGCACTTTAGTAAATATGCAAAACCTTCTTCGGATGATCCCGTTCTTTGGTCTGCGACAATCATGGAAGTCACGTTTCCTTAGCCATGTATGATTTTTGCAGAGAGCACTACATTCATGTTGTGTCACTTCCACCCCACACATCTCATAAAACCCAACCACTAGATGTGTCCTGCTTTGGGCCTTTAAAAAATGCTTTTTATCGTGAATGCGATTTACATTTAAAGGTAACAGCACATGAAAAGATAAACATGTTTGAGCTAGCCAGTTTATTTAATAAAGCTTATGTCAGGAGTGGCTACGATGGAGGAAAAGCTGTGGCTGGTTTCCGCTCTACTGGGATTTTTCCTCTAGATATGGACAGATTTACTGCAGATGACTGCTCCAGCTGAGGAGTATCGCACCATACGAATTGAATGGGAATTAGAAAATTGTATTCAAACAAAAATAGCCGAAGAACCAGTAACAACTACTGAAGTTGGAGGTCCAATAACTAGTACGTCAGCAACACCAGATCCAATACCGAGTACGTCAGCACTTAAGAGTTCCGAAATACACAGTTCATCAAGCCTAAATGCATCAGTCATATCCGTTCAAGATGTAGCTCCTATCCAAAAAAAAAAGCGTTCGTAGTTATTAAAAAAGGAGGACCCAAAAAACAGCATTCACAAATTTTAACCTATTAACGCCCAAACGAACACAATTTTTCGCCCTTTTTGGAGCGTCAATCTCGAAGGGAAATTAATGAATTCACTCAATAAAAACCGCTTATCCTAATGTTTTCGTATGTGATCTTTCGATTTCCGGGGTCAGAATTGTGATTAAATGCTCTTAGCAAAAAAAAATGGCCGACTTTATGGAGAAAAGTACTGAAAATTTGATTTGAAGGATTTCTCAAGAAATGGCGCGTTTTTCATTATCAAAAGTAAATAGGAGTTTGTAATGATACTTTTCCTATGTCATTTCATGTTTTAGTAACATTTGAGTTATTCCTGGTAAAAAAGTTCTGAAATCCAAGATGGCGGATTCAATATGGCGGACATCATTCTTGAAAATGCAAAATTTGAAAACGGAAAAATTAGTCATATTTTACGTAGAATTCTGATGGAAAATGTCCTCTCAATCTTTTTCATAAAAATGCGTTCTATCTGAGTAAAAAATTATTTCTCATTCTAACCTCAAAACGAGATTTTTTTCCGGTGTTGGAGGTTCTCATGATGAAATCATGAGAATTATATATTATGCACTTAGGGGATGCTCGGGCGCAAACTACTCGCCGGAAGTACACAGCCTAATTGTTTCTCGTGGTGCATATACGATTTTTTTTCACACCCACCAGAAAGTACGTTCTACGTACTATTCTTTGAATAAATATGCGAATAAAAGTTCTGAAAAAAATTAAAGAAAAAAAATTCTTCAATGCGTCTACATCTGAACCCCGGAAATCGAAAGATCACATCCGAAAACATTAGGATAAGTGGTTTTTATTGAGTGAATTCATTAATTTCCTTTAGAGATTGACGCTCCAAAAAGGACTGAAAAATTGTATCCGTTTGGGCGTTAATGGGTTAACTTAGTACTCCTATGAAAATTCAGCTGTCAGAAGAAAAAGAAAAGAAAGAGTTAAAAGCTTTAAAAAAGCAGCTGCGAAAGAAAGTAAGTCTAAAGCAAAGAAAGTCATAAAAAAAAAGAAAAAATGAAGGTGCGTCAAAGTGACACCGAGACAGACGAATCAGATATCGATATGAGAGGTATAATCTATGATGATGATGATGACGATGTGCAACTTGAACATTTTACGGATGGTGACAATGGATGCTTGATTTGCGGAGAATTTGATCGTGATGGAGAAATGTGGTTCCGCTGTGTGAATTGTGGGAGATGGGCACACAGAGATTGCAGTGGATGGGACTCACCAGACAATTTCTGTTGCGATTTTTGTATTAAACTTGCATCAAAGAAGAGTGGAAAAAAGTTTTTACATTTTTCACAGATTTTTTAATTGAGCGGTATTGCCCCACACCATGCGCAATATTACCCTTAAAAATACCCTTCAAAAATATTTTTTTACAGAAAAACTATTTGTTTAAAACTTAGTTAGACGTTGTTAACTGCACTTTGATAAAATATTTAAGTGATTAATCCATATTTTAACTTTCCTGTCAACTTTATTTACTAGTAAATAATATTTTCCCTTAGGTGCGCGGTATTCCCCCCACCTTCCCCTACTATTTCCGGACAAAAAGAGTATAATACTTAAAATTTTCCATACCTTCTTTATAGCTAATCATGTTTAAATATAAATGATATATTATTCTATGTGCCTTGTACCATGTGGTTTACACTTTTGTAAGTTTGCCATTAGTTGTGTGACATCATGTGTGTGCATGACCGTATATAATGACATCGTATTACATATTATGATCTCATATACATGACGTTTCAATATTTACCTCGTTTATGTTTTTTATTTTTTGTAATTATGTTTAGAAAAATAATTGTGGTATAAAGACTTTCCCCTACCTCTACTTTTTTTAGTAGTTAGTCAACGACATCGCAGCGTGGAGCAACTATGCACCAAACACTTTGATAAATATTACTTTCATTATAGGTTATTTTACATAAAAACTCTCTCGCAGATTCAGCACAAAAGCCAAAAGAAAACAGCGGCAAAGTGAAATTTGTAAGAGAGTACCTTGGACAAGTAAAGAACTTTCTGCGGTTTTAAAAGAATTATCTCTACAAATAAAAAAGGAAATCGTACCTGGCAAAGCGGATTGTGAACGATGTCTAAGAAACTACCCAAAAAATTTTAAGCAAAGGAAATGGGCCGGATATTACATTCTGTATAAAAAATCAGATAACAAAAAAATAAAAGAACACTGAAAAAGTAACGCCTAGTAACATACAGTACCGCCCAACTCAAGTACTCTGACAAACATAATAACGTAAGTTGAAAAAGTAGTTAACGAGAATATGGTTAGCTAATTTTGTTGAAATATACCATAACTAATTTTATGACATAATTAGAAATGTTAAGAAACAAATAGCAGAATGAACCAGAATGAACAAACAAAAAATATTTTGACATAATGTTGAATGATTCTTAAAAAACAGTCAAAATAGGCTGGGGCCGTTACGGATTTTTAATACTTAAAAAATAAAAAATTAATAGCAGGCAACGGCCGATTGGAAATATATAGTTGAGGTCATAAAAAATGAAAAAAAAAAAAAAAAACTTTGGAACTTGAGATGAAGGGAAATAGTGAAATGGGGTGCTATTTAAGGGATGAAAACGGTTTTTCGTGATTTGTGACGAAGCGTGACCTCCTAGAGAAAAAGCGTTTCATACAAAAGCGTAGAAAATAAAAAAAATCTAAAACTTTTATTCTATATATTTTTCAACATAACCTCAAAGTTTGCGATAAAATGACGGAAAACCGATTTTTATGTTTTTATTTTTTTTTTCTCGCGTCAAAATTATTTAATCTAAATGAAACTTTCGAAATTACGTAATTATGTGCATATAATAAGCATGAATTTTTTCAATTATGAGAAAAATAAATATTTTTCGAGATTTTACCATTTTTCCGAAAAAACACCCTTTATCTCGGCGTAACAACTTTATTAGATTTTTTTTGATTTTGATGTTCTACTTGTAATATTTTCAATTTTTCGTCGAGATGTCTACTTTTCAAAAGGTACGTCGATGTTAATGATTTATTGTCATTTAGCAGCTTAAAATTAAGAAAAAACCGAAAAAAAAAAATTCGAATCTCGAATCTCTCGATTTTTTCCATTATTTTCAATTTTTTAGCATATTTATGATAATAATTCATAATATTTGAATAATGAAAAAACTTACTTTTGTATAAAACAAATAAAGTTGAATGAATTTAGTTATTTATATAAAGTTTTAGATTTTTTTATTATCTACAACTTTTTGTATGAAACACTTTTCTCTAGGAGGTCATGCTTCGCCTAAAATCACGAAAACCGGTTTTCATCCCTTAAATAGTCACCCCATTTCACTACTTCCCTTCATCTCAAGTTCCAAAGTTTTTTTTTTCATTTTCTATGACCTTAACTATATATTCCAAGCCACAAGTTGCTCTGTTATTAATTTTTTGCATCTCAAAAAGGTAATTATTCCAGCCTAAAAGTGTATCTCATTTAGAAAATTTCTTACTTTACTTAAGTGTTTTTTTATCATTCAACATTGTCAAAATTAAAAATTTATAAAACTAAGTGAGCTAATACTTAGTATCATTTCCTATAACTGTAGCATCACAACCGTGTACTATAAAGTCGACCAGTTTTTGTATTTGATTTAGAGCTTGATGTAAAGCTTCTTGGTCTGAATTGCTTGCAATGATTTTGTATTGGATTTATTATATCTACGCTTTGACTCGGCCATTCGAGAAGATTCTTGTTTCCACATTTGATAAATTATGACAAATCATTTTCATCACTTTTAACCCAGATATTGCTACCGCCCTTTTAAAAGGCATTCGATTTACAGGTCCCTTGAGTGAAACTCGCCAATTTTTCGACATATATCGCCATAAATACCGGTTCATAAACATCAAGTAATTTCACTTGTCAGTGGATTTCATTTGAGTTAGCGATTTGTGAATGTTTACTCGTGTTTTTAAACGTTATTTTTATAAACTGTGATCAAGGATGATTGGAGGTAAGCCTATTTACTTATTTAAATAATGTTGTTTTTTTTGTATGACATTCTGTATTACTATTAGGACATAAATACTCTGTACTTATGACCACAAAATGTCATGAGTTATTATAGTGCATGTAAACTGGTCAAAATGGCGCTTCTGATGACGACATGCCATTGGCTCAACTTTATCCTGGGCTAAATCTGCTTCCCATTGGTAATGGATCCGGTAAACATCCAGCAAAAAAGTAAAAAACATGTTTTGGGTTCAATAAGATATCTATATATCACCCCACAACCTGATGTATGGGAAAGACCTATAGGACCAGTTCAGGAGCTTACACCTTTGAAATCGTTCGAACTTTCCTTGACTCTGAGGTATTTGATCTGCTAGTAACCTTTCTCCAACAGATATGATTTCAAGAAAAAATCTTGACGGTGACGTGACCCCTAAAGAAATAAAATGGTTTTTTAGGGGTTTTAATTTTGAGCGGTTATGTAGATATGTCTAGAAGATACATGTATTGGGAAAACAGGAGTGACACCAATAACATCCTAGTAACTAAAGCTATATCAAGAGATAGGTTTTCTTACATTATGAAAATACTGCATGTTTAACGATAATGATAATCTTCAGAAAGAAGACAAGTATACTAAGCTCCGCCCTCTATTCAGCATTCTAAACAAAAGGTTTCTTGACTTTGCGCCCTTGGAGCAACAATACAGCATCGACGAAGCAATGGTGCCATATTTTGAAGCCACTCTTGCAAGCAATTTATAACAGGCAAACCATCAAGGTGGGATATAAGCTTTGGGTTGGTGCTTTACGTTTTGGTTATATAGTCTGGTTTTCGCCATATCAGGGCGCATCAGAGACTCTGTTCAATATATACATTATGACTGAAAAATACATCCAAATATTTCACCCCGTTAATCGTTGGACTTTGAAAATAAATGTAAAAATATGAATTATCCCTAGAAAGTCATACAGTTTGGAAAAAATTGTTTTGTTTTGTTTTAAATGCACTACGGCACTGGAGTTCGCCAGTTTGTAAGCCATAGCCAACCGCGAGGCAGTGTGCATTTTGCAGTGTGCAGGTCATGGTTCGGATTGGTTTGGCGAGAGTCGTCAGTTGGGTCGAGAGTCGCGTGGCTGCTGATGCCGATGACGACAGAACAGTTGCCTTTCATTCCTAGTGAGTGTGCACACCTACGTACCTGCTGAAACGAACGAAAAATCGTAATTAAAGTCAATGTTCTGTGTTATGGTGCATCTGGAAATATCGCGTTACAGGTCCAAAGAAGGTATCAACAAATGTTTCCAAATCGCCATGTTCCAGAAGTTCGGACATTTGTGTCTATAGTACAACGGTTAAGAAACTGTGGAAGTTTCGCACCACGGGTACATGATCGTGGTATAACACGTTCAAGAAGAGTAATGGATGCTGAAGAACAAAATTTAGAAGCCAAGCTGAAGATGACCCAACATTGAGTACTAGGTGGCTTGACCAAATACAAGTTAGGTTTCTACAATTCACTGTCTGGCGAACACTGCGTGAACAAGGACTTTATCCGTAATCATGTCCAAAAGGAACAGGCATTACGTAAACTCCGGGGACGAATTCCAACGAATGCAATTACCTTGTGAGTGGTTACTGAAAAGTGTAATAACCAACCCAACTTTTTACGTTACGTACTTTTCACGGATGAAGCTGTTTTTACCAAAACGGGGGTTTTTAATATGCACAACACGCATGTTTGGTGCGATGAAAATCCACATGCGTATCGTAATTTTCGGGATCAACGAAATTTTTTGGTGAATGTTTGGTGCGGCATTGTTGGTGATGTTTTAATAGGACCTTACATTTTACCTGACAGTCTTTGACCGGTAACGAATTTATTTAAATTTTCTGCAACACGTGTTGCCAAATTTATTAGAAGAAGTGCCTTTAGGCATTTTAAGACAAATGTGGTATCCTCACGATGGTGCTCCACCGTATTTCGCTCGGCAAGTGAGAGACTTCCTTAACGTGGAGTATCCGAATCGATGGATAGGCAGAAATGGACTGATCTACCTGGTCTTGCCAGATCTCCGGACTTAACCCAGGCGATTTTTATTTATGGGGACATATGAAGCAACTAGTGTAACAGTGAACCAGTGAATTCTATCGAGGATTTAACAGCGCGAATACGGGTAGCCGCTGAAACTATTCGCGAAGATCCAACTGTCTTTGGACGAGTTCGGGCTTCCTAGAACGTAGAGTTTGGGCCTGCATAGACAACAATGGGTTGCAGTTTCAGCACTTGCTATGATCAGGAATGTAAGTGCTTACAATGTTTTTTAACCCGTTTATGATAATTGCTAATTAATATCTGGCAACGTCGCGCGTCGCTCCGCTTCATGCTCGATGCAGTCAAGGGCAAATAGTCTGTTCTCCGCCGAGGTCTTCGCCTTAACCGTAGGTATAGGGGGGCGAGAGGTTTCACCTTAATAAATTATGTCAAGCGGTATTCTCAAAAAGGAGAAAAAACATATAAATATTGACCAACCCAATATTATAAAATCCTATATAACGAAAATCAACTCAGATGTGGAGAATGTCACAAGAAGGTTCAATTTCGATGCGAGAAATGTAATGTGCCACTCTATCCAAAGTTCTGTTTTAAAAATACCACACTCTTTAGTTGTAGTTTGTATTATTTTTATCACTATATTCTTATTATAAGTTATCCTTCCCTTCCTTGATGTGGGAAGAACATTGTGGATAATTACTACACGAGCGTGAGTTTAGCAAAATTGTTGCTAGAAAGAAGCACTCATCTAGTGGGTACTCTGAGAAAAAAGAGAAAAATGAATTCCCAAGAAATAGAAACTAAGAAATTGAAGAAAGGGGGAAATAATTGCTAGGATTAGTCCACCCGGGATTATGATGCTCAAGTGGAAAGATAAACGCGATGTCATGATGCTAAGTACCAAACATTTGACCGAAACAAAAGTAGTGCCAAGTCGCACGAATCCCGAGAGAAAAAGGCCCCAAGTCGTTGTAGATTACAATGATTCCAAAGCGTTCATTGATTTATCTGATCAGCACAAAGCACACAATACTCCACTTCGACGTGGTGTAAAATAGTATAGAAAGCTATAGAGCTGATTTTAGGAACTGCTTTGGTAAACGTCTTTGTTGTCTACAAAGAAGTCACACAACAACAAATAACTATAACTAATTTCAAGACGCAAATTCTTAGATGTATTCTCGAAAACGCGAATATCCACCCATATACAAGAAACTAACGCACCACTCCATGATTTACAAAATATAGCTATAAGGCGACGATGCGTCGTTTGCTACGAAAATGTGCAGGAAGAGCCTGGAAGAGAGGCTGCGCAAAGAAAAACTCCAAGGTCAAAGTGCCAGTGCACGGCTTGCTCTAAACTATTGCGCAAACTGCTTCTTTCGTGTGTACATGAATGCGTCAAAATAAATTAAGAAAATAGGCTACCGTTTGGAAAATTAATGTGCGAAGCGTGGACAAAATCAGCTATTGTCGATAATGCTGTTGGCTTCCGGTCCACAGGAATATTTCCACTAAACCCGGATATTATTCCCGACTCCGCTTACCTTAATGAAGTACCTACCGGCCAATCGGAAAAACGTAACACTGATGAACCCCAACCATCAATAATGAAAACAAATGGAAATAAAAACAATGGTGCAGCAGCAACAACTTCCAATAACACTAAAGAAGACCTTATCGAAACGCCAGGTAATTTTGTTTAACTTTTTTGTAATTCATCCTCCCTGGTACCAATCTATAAAAATCTATTTTCTTTCAGGTAAAATATTAGATAATATTTGCCCAGTAGGTACCGTCAACATCCAAAGTTGAATCTTAAAAAGCGCAGTCGCCAGTTGGCTACTGGAGAGGAAAACATAAACAAGCGAAGAGCTTTAGCAGAAAGGGAATTACAAAAATGTAGTAGAAAAGAAGAGAGAAAAGGACAGAAGAAAACGAAAATGGAAAAATTAAATAACCGTAACAATAAAAGCTACACTTCATCAGAGAGCGAGACTTGAGATATCTTGGAGTCAGATAGCGATTGCACCGAAGAGGATTACGAAAAACGAATGTGTAGGATGTGGCGAGAACTATGACTACACAACAAGCAAAGAAGATTGGATCAGGTGCATTGTCTCTCAAAGGTGGCTCCATGAGGGATGCACCAACTATCCAAATACATGTTTGCGGTGTGGCATAAAAGCGAAATAATATTCATAATAATTAAAACTTATTCTGTTAACATTCTGTTAAGGTTTTTCAAGTTCCTTCAATTTATATAAACAAAATTTAGGTGTTTTCTTAAATGTTCGGTTACATAATAGGTTAATTTGGTATTTTAGCATTAGTTGACTTTTTCATTCAAAAGTATTTTCTTGCGGAACCATCTCCCTCAATTATTTTTTGTAGTTTGCCATCACACCCATACTAGGGCGGGTTAGATGGTTATTGGTGTGTTGTGTCTTGACGCGTTTTTTAGGAAACTCATAAAGACTTTTGGTCGTTCCTTTAGAATTCGGATACTTTATTGCTCGCTGTATGTACATGATCAATAAACTATTTCTTGTCCTGCTAATATAGTTTTTTATACAAGGTTTAAAAAAGGTGCGCCATCTACCTATACCTACCTATACCTATACCTACCTATAGGTACCTATATTGTGTATGAGTTTCGTTTAACGCACCCAATCTAAATGGCCTCTTTCGGTTGAGCGATTTGCAAACGTGTGACGAATTTAGTTAGATGATAGTATAGTGACTGATATTAATTATTATAGTGTTGCCATGAAACATTTATTAACTATACTACTTTTATATTTTTGTTTAAAAAAAACTGGAATATCATAAAACCGTTTATTTAATAATAATAACGAGCTTAAGAAAATATATTTTGTTGGAAATATCTTTTCATTTACCCTTTATTTCGTTTTAGAACAAAAGAATGAAGAATGTCTGGTCGCCCATTCGCCTAGCGATAAATTAGTAAAATCAAAACCCACAAAGGCATCACCTGTAAGAACCACAACCGATGGCCCTTCTACATCTAGTGTTATAGAAAACAAAAGTAAAAAAGAGTTTGAAAATACCGAATTCAACCAAACAATATGCGAATAGTGTATCATCATCGTCATCGAGTTCGTCTTCGTCATCTGATGAAGATGATATCTATAATACTAGTGATATGGAGAACCAAGCAGTAGCTTTCGATGAACGTACAGAAGCCGAAATGCCCCTATCAGAATATGGTTTTGGCCCGTAGTACTTGGTGGAATTTCAAAGAAAAGAAAGAGGATCGACAACTTTACGGACTTTAAATATAAACCTGAATTAAAATGTGGACCTGTACAGGATTTATCGGAGTTGGATATGTGGCTATTATTTTTCCTAGTAGAAAATATTGACCTTTTTCTGGACGCTACGAACAGTCAATTGGAGGAAACAAAAAAATCTAGTAAGTAAGCAAGTAAATGTAGTAACAGAAACGATATACTCACTTCGAAGAAGGATAGCCGAGGAAGGCATCCTCCGAAAAACAAAACAAACACCAGAAGAGTTAAGGCAAGGTGTAATCGATTTTATAAACAGATTACCAGCTGTTCTGTCCCATTATTGCAGGAAAAGTTCCACTAGGAAGTATTTGCCCGTGGAACTAAAAAATAAAACTAATGTTTGCAGAATGTATAAAAGTAATAATGTGGGTAAAAATATCGTTGATATATTGATATAAGTGCATAAGGAGACCAATGAAGATGAATTAACTCTTGCTAACTTTATACGATATGAAAATCATATCCGTGAAAAATATATTAGTAAACAGGTGTTTACTAATATATTTTGATACATCACATATACCGGGAACCAACAGGTACAGTGAAAATGTCGGTTTGGTGTAAGAAGATCACAATAGAGGTCCATTTAAAAATAGTACTGCTTTGTAGTCCATGCGAAATGGGTATTACTCCGAATTGGCGCATTCTTGCACCAAATCGAATTATTTTTTCGCATGTTTGCAATCCAGGAGCACCTCCACGTGGTTGACGGTGGGCAACGGAGCTGATTCGTGATCCGGCAGAGACCCTGGATAACGGTGTTCATCGTCACGGCAAACATGCGGAAAAATTTTACGATGCAGGGAGTCGGATACCCAGTATCGGCGGCTGGACAGGGTAAGAAAGCGGGCCCACAGCCGTCGTTATCAAATGACCGCAGCTTCGTAAAGGTGATGTATCAAAGGAGTGGTTGCAAATCTTAAGTTAATTTGAGCAGTATTCTCCTTAGATTTTGCAGCTGTGGGGTTGTAAAACTATAGGATTAAGGACCTGTAGGATCGAAGAAAATGGGGTGTCAAATCTCAAGTACTACATACGGCCCTCAGACAGGGCTGTAATCACAAATTGTTTGGGTTATGTGGTTATTGGGTTATTAGGTTATGGTATAGGATTGATAATTTATGGGGTGAAGGTGTTGTAGAATCGATAGAAATGTAGTTTTAGGTCTCAATTACTACATCTAGCTCGTAGACACGAAGCGTCAGGGCTAAGACATTCACAAGTGTCGTTTTTACTCATTTTCTGGGTTACGGGGTTATAGGGTTATTAGGTTATGGGGTTGTGGCGTTGTGGGGGAAAGATGTTGAAGGATTAAGGTGTGTAGGGTTTTATTTTTTTATGGTTTTCAATTTTCATGGAGTTATAGAGCTAGAGTTATCGAGACATTTCATTATTAAGCAGTTTTTTTGAGGTTATGAAAAATCCTTATGACATGTAGTTAGTAAGTGGATCGTCGGCTAGTAAGTGGATCGAAAAAATCGAGCAACTTCAAGCAATAAATGGCTGGAATGAGAAAGCTGTGATTTTCCATATGCAAAATCGATTGACAGGTCTTGCAAAAAATGGTATGACAACTTACCTTCATACCAATACAACTAGATAGAATGGAAAGATATCCTACTGAAGTCGTTCCCAGAACATCAAGATTTTGCAGCGACTTTATGGAAAATGCTTACGAGATCCAAAGCATCCACTGAGTCTTGGGAAAAATATTATTTTGAGAAATCAGAACGAATGGCTGCTTGTGACATAAAAGGAAAAAAGGCTGTATCGTGCCTAATTGATGGGATACCAGATACAACGATACAAGCTGGTGCCAGAGCCGGTAGATATGACACGCCAGATGCAGTATATGCAGAATATCTATCTGCTTTAAAGATGGAAAGTCGACTTGGATGTTCAGTGCAACATTTTCTCCGAAACGATTTAAACTAACGAACAAACATCCTCAAAGATGTTACAATTGTAAGGACAACGGTCATTTTTCCAACACTTGTCCAAAACCAAGAATTGAGTGCACCAACTGCCGACGTTTAGGTCACTTGGAAAAAGACTGTCATCGAAGACAATGTGGCAGAAAAAGGTTCCAAACGATCTTAACCAATGTTATTACTTCGACTGCTGGGTTAACGGAATACCAAAGCAGTCATACGTGGACACTGGTTGTGGAGCCGTTCTTTTGAAACAAGAAGAGACTAATTCGATGCGAATCAGTTACCTCCCGCTTCCCTTTACGTTTTGGGATATGGAGGCTCAAAAGTGAAAGTTTTCGGGAAAACAATTATACGTTTTAAAGTGGACCAGGTAGAACTTGATGTGGAAACTTTAGTCGTACCAAACAATATTTTTCTATTATAGAGTTGTAGACGTTTAACTGATGTAATAATATTTACCGGAGTAAAATACATAAATATTTCACTGAGAAGATTTATTTCATTCAGATTAATTTAGGATAGGTGAAGTTAGGTTAGACTTGGAAAGAGAAAGACGTGTAACATATTTACTAATTATAATGTTCCCAATATCATTTAAATATTGAAATATTTTTTATATATTATTAGGTCCTTCACAAGAACACAATTCTAGAATAAAAGTCATAAGTGATGTATTAATTCAACCATCATTAGATATTAAATTGTCATCGCCGGAAACAGTAAGCAGCGGTTTTCCTGAAAAACATTACCAAAACGCATCCTTGGTTAATGCAGATCAAGCTCCTCAAGGTAACTGATTTCTAGATACTGTTCGATAAAAAATACAATATACAATTTTTTTTGTTGAACAAATAGAAACAACTGACGATTTTGTGGACCAGCCGGGAAGCATTTAAACATTCCGGTATAGGATTCGGCACTCGCGTAAATTTCATTGGTCGATTTAAATTCGTTTGGCCAATTAAAGCGGAGTGCCGAAATCGTTACCAGAATGTTAAAATGGTGCTGAAACACAGGTCGGAATGTTAACAACTTGCGTTTTGCGTGCGCGCGCATTTTATCAGGCCACGTACCACGTGTCAACAGCTCAGTCTTTTATTATAACCGTTTAGAAGCGTGTTATATTACAATTGGTTCCCTAATTTTTGTTGCAATATTAGATTAGTGTAGTGTCAATTATAAAATAATTCATGAATAGATATGGAGAAGTTGATAAAAGTTTCGGAAAATTTGTATAGAGGCAATATGAAAAATGAAGAGAAGTAGTGCAATGGATGGCTGAATATGAAGAACAGTCATTTACGTCATGGTGTTTTAAGTCCAGTCCTAAAAATGTGAAAAGATTTTTATATAGGTAGGTAATTTAAATATTTTTTAGATAATTTATTATTTAATTGATAGGATAGGTAATGATTGATTGAAAAAAAAATCACTAATGTTCACAATTGCATCGTCGAGTTAAACTCTTTTCTTAAATTTTAATTTATACCTCTCCGATCTCAAAGCATAAATATGTGAATATCTATGTAATTACCTTTCAGAAAAACATTTATTTGCCACCACAGTGGCTATAAGAGGATTAAGATGGAAGAAAATAAAAAAGGGAAATAAAAAAATACGGGGTGTCAAGCGCAACTGACCATCACAATAAAGTTGTCCACCAAGGATACGAAGAAAAAAGATTCGTATGTAAAGGTAATTAAGAGCGAGGTTGTGCCACCTGGTTTTGTGAGTTATAGGGTGATTCTATAAGGCGACCCGTTGTTTTTTTAATTAAATATGGTCAGTTTAAAAAAAACACCCTGTGCCTCAGAAAGTTCTTAAAACTTTGTTTCCTGCAACTTTGATAGCGAAAAAGAAATGCTGTTATTAATAACGTTTCTTAATAATCTGTTTTTCCTGCAGGACGGATATCAAGCGGTTATTGAGTTAAAGGGACAGCACATCCACACTCTAACGACTGCAGAGGCAGCGTCTTTTTTCGTCCTAGAGATGAGGTTAGATCACGTTTTGAATCGTATTTCAATGATGGATTAGGCTTAACTGAATCTATCAATTTTCATGAGTCAAAACTGGAATTAGAATTTGGAGTTGATAGTGCCGAGTTTGCTAATGCAAGAATTAACCCAAAATATCGCACCGTGCAGCACTGGTTTAGTGAATGGCGAACAAGAAGTTTGGGGCCGCGTTTTGGAGTAGGTTCTATAGAGGTTTGTGTAAATGATAAAAAGAGTTTCATATTTATAATTTGCATATTTTTTTAGAAATTAAAGTAAAGCGAGAACTGTACCTTAAGGAGGGAGTCATACTTCAATATCAAGAGGATCCTTATTGCATATTAATTGTAACTAAACTTATGCAAAGAGCTCACCAACTAGATTTTGCTCAAGATATAGTCTTTGTAGATAGCGTTGCCTCTTGCGATGCAAGTGGCCATTCAGTGACATTTATTTTAACTCCTTGTGCGGTAGGGGCTGTGCCTCTCGCTATTTACATTACGAAGGGACAGTCAGAAGAAGACTGTAGAGCTGGATTTACATTATTAAACACCAGTTTTTACCACACCAGAAATTAGCTTTAGTGGTCAAGGTTACCCAAAAATTTTTGTTACGGATGACGGATGATTCTGAAAGGAGCACAATTAAACATGTTTTTCCTGAGTCTAAAACACTTCTATGCCGATTTCATATTCTGCAAGCAGTGTGGCGTTGGTTATTTGAGAAGAAACACAACATAGACGCAAATGATCGCCGTACCCGTTACAATGCATTTAGAGATATTTTAAATGCAGAAGATGTTCAGAAAGCTATTTATTTTTTCTCTATCGCAACAGGAATAAGTTCTAATGAATATCACACGAAAGCTGTAAATGGGTTGGGGGAAGATGATGAAATGAATAGTAATTCAAATGTTAAAGTGTTTAGAAGATATCCACAATGGACTGCTTACGTAAAAAATACTGGGACAGAAAAGAAGATTGGTGCATGGCTTTTCGTGATTCATGTACCCATGGTCATCAGACTAACAACTTTTGCGAAGTAAGAATTCGGTTATTTAAAGATATTGTCTTATCGCGTAATAAAGCATATAATGCAATAGCCTTAATTGACTTTATTGCTACATGCTTGGAAGAATATTACCAGAAAAGAATAAGAAACTTTGTTCGCTCAAGAAATGCAACTCCAAGATTGTTATTAAAAAATCTATTAAAAAGAGCCTCTGGAATTAACAAAAAAGATATTGAATGTATTGATCACACAATGTACAAAAGTTCCTAGTGTGACCAAACCAGACGAGTTTCACTATGTCGACGGAAATATTGGATCTTGTACTTGTTTCAGTGGAAAACTTGGTCGATTTTTCAAGCATCAAGCAGTGGTTTTCTTTTATTAAGCAATATTGAATGCTCCTCCAGGAACTTTGAAATCACGATATTCTATGGCCAAATTAGCGTTTGGGGAAAATATTCAACCAATGTCATTTACGAGTCATTAGTAGTTTCAGAAACTGAAAATACTAGAAGCGTTCACAATCCTGAAATCAGGTCAGATGTAAATAATACATCTACCAATAAGAATATTTCCGTATCGTCAAACATTAATATCCCTGATGGTTGCAGTGAAGAATTGTCTGAAGCGAATATTTCAGTATCGCCAAATATTAATACTTCTGATGGTTGCAGTCAAGAATTCTCTGAAGGAACCTTAGACGAAATACTGAGCTTAATGCAGGAGCATCATCATACTTTTGGAACATCACATTTAACTAAAGAAAGATTTTTTAAAAGATTAAAATCTATTAAAACAAAAACATCATGGGAGTCGTTTTTAAATACTGCTGGAAGCTCAATTCCGATCCGTCGCAAAACAAATTTAACCATTAAAGTACAGCCTACTGCAATTAGTCGACGCAAAGTAGGGACTGCTAGAGGTTGTAAAAGGCTTCCAATAGGTAGCCCACCAAAGGGAGAACATATACCAAGAAAACGAAAACGTAATTTGGCAACTAATGTGGCACAAAATCAGCCAAATGCCAAGTCACATGGGTCAAGACATTAACAAAGTTTATCTTAGTTTTATTTTTATATACGTACAATTTGTTAAATTTCGCGACTTTTTATAAGATATTTTTAGGCAACCCACTATGGCATATAATCCTATAATAGTGTCAAATATATTTTCAAGTTTATTTTGTCGATTTTTCATGCGTTGTGTGTGTTTATATCATCAACATTCCGACCTGTGTTTCAGCACCGTTCCAACATTCTGGTAACGATTTCGGCACTCCGCTTTATTTGGCCAAACGAATTTAAATCGACCAATGCAATTTACGCGAGTGCCGAATCCTATACCGGAATGTTTAAATGCAGCCGGGAATATCTCATTCTTATGTAAAGCAGTTCGAAGTAGAATCTGTATATAAACAAGCTGCTGACCCGTTTGAGGATTCTTCAAGCTCGTATCAACCATCTGATGAAAATGAGGAATCTGATTGTAATATTGATCCTGCTTTATCAAAGTCTAGAAAACGTAAACTACCAAAGCTAGCAGAATTAGAAAACAAGACAAGTGAAGAGAAACAGAAAAAAAACGAAAGCGAAAAGCGAATAAAGAAGCTTGGTATATGAATTAATAAAAACCTTAGGGCGAGGAGACAAAAGAATATAAGTCGCGGCGAAAAAAGAAATACTCGATAAACATCATAGGGAAATTAACTGCACAATATGTCGATATAAATGTCAGGAAAAAATTTCTGAAGATCAGAAAGAACTCTTATGCCAAGAATATTATAGTTTGGCCGACTACAGTCGTCAAAAAATGTTTATAGCATCTTACATGCAAAACATTGCATTTACATTTTTTGCATTATTATTATTACAATATATTTTGTACTAATTTATTTTATGTACTTTTGAAGTAAATTAAAAAAAAATCGAAAAAAAAAACGAAACAGTTTCGTAGAAGTTCCTGCTCCGAAATATCGAATGCATGTTACATGACCAGCTCTTAGCCAATGCTATTGAGGCTTCAATTTCAGGCCATCAAACTTTTAAGATAGGATACACGTATATTTTTATTTTTTATCATATTATGATACATTTAAATTATAATGTGACAAAAAGTGTTACAAAATGTATACCCGTAAAAAATGAAATTTTCCATAACATTATTATAACACAGTCATTGAGACAAATTCATTTGTGATTTGCGGCTACGAACGTAAAACTTGATGGAAAGTGTTTCGGAAAAGAAATATAAGTAATAACCAGACTTACAATATAAATTTTTATTAGCGTAAACGAAAATGTTGAGCGAATTATGAGCGAAACTGAAAATTAACGGTTTTTACGTTTTTATTATTATAGCTGTAGCTCGATGCAAAATCGAGGTAAAATTCCAACTAAAAGTTTTATGAAAAACACGTGTAAACAGCTTTAATTTGCGCTTTAAAACGTTGAGAAGGTTGTTTAGATCCAAAGATAAGTCCGATTTTTATGAGGCACTGTGAAATGCAATATATTTTTGTTATCGCTAGAAATGAGTCTATTTTAAACCCCTGTAACTTTTGATCCGAGTGACACTTTTTAATGTTTAAAAAATCAAACTAAAGTTTTTTTATGCACATTCAAGAAAAAAATTAGTTAACTTTGTGCTTGATTATCGACGGTTGCAGCGAAAAAATCAATTTTTTTGGAAAATTCACCAAATTTGGAGGTCTGGCAAGGTCGGCCAATTATTTTAATCGAAAAAAGCGGTATCGCATATTGTAGACAATTGCTCAAAGAACAATTTGAGCCCAAAAACGTCCATTTTGCTTTAAAATAGGCTTGAATGTAGATTTTTGTCCAATTTTCGATGAAAATCGATTTCAAGCGTTCGACCGCAAGCGGTCACACTGGTTATCATATTCAAACAGTTTTGAGGTTAAATGTTATTATCTCTCATCGCGTTGTGACATTTTAGTAAGTTTTAGTGTGTTACCAGATGTTTTACTTTCAAATTTTGCTATCAGGCTGGATATGGCAGTGTATTAGAGCGGATTAAGATACTGGTAAGTAAAAAAGTAATATCTGCTAACGTAATTGTTGATCAAATTGAGGCGGTACAAATCATGTACCACCATGACCATAGATCAGCGTTGTTATTTTCATGGTATTTTTATAGATTGTTATGGATGATATAAATTTAAAAGGCTGGACTAGAGATGAATTTTTGAAAGAATATGAGAACCTCCTTCCGATCAGGATTCTGTTATCGATGGCGATCTAGGTGATGATTGTAATGATACAGAGTTTGATATTAATGCGGAAGTAGAAGATAATGTGCGACAAGACGAAATACTTGATGCTCCGTAGAAGATTCAGAATCTGATGATTCTGAATGGAATGTACCTCTGGATAAAATTAGAGACAGACTGAAACAATTGAGGAGTTTCCGGTAGAAAGGAGGCATTAAGTACCAAAATAGAAATTTTTGTGATATTACCACTAACGGGTTCTATATACCACCGACAAACGGGCTAAATACCAATTAGCTATTTAAAGGGTACAAATACATAATAATAGATGTCGTGACGGTAAGTGCCTATATGAGTTTAGGTAGAAAGGGGCAAAGTACCAAATACTCTGTGGGGATAAATACCATATCTTATAAATACAAAACTAAAAATCAGTCTCTTGTTGCATGGAAAAATGAATCGTGATTATTTTTATTAGATTAGTTATTTATTAGTAATATATGTGTAATATTGTATTAAAAGTACGGAACCTAATAGTGAAAACAAGCGAAAACGGGGTAGTGGCAGATTAGAGATGAAAATAAAAAAGAAAATATTCAGGTAAAAGTTATACTACTTATAAGAAAATTCAGAAGCCTGCTAGAATTTCACCAGCAAGAGAAGTTAGGTTTAATGTATTATCTTCCTAAATAAGTGTACTAATGCTTATTTCATTGTAGATAACATGCAAATGTTACTATGATTGTAACCTATCTATGGATCTCATGTCTTTCGCGCCAATGATGCTAAAAAATAATAAAAAAGGCAAAATCTAATCCACTATTTGAAGTAATGAATATAGTCACACTTTCTTCAATTTCAAAAAACTGCCAATTAATTAATCGACACAAAAAAATTGCAAATTAGTGAGATTAGCTGTATCCGAGCACATGCCAATAATCCCTTGGTAGTTGAAGTAAAACAAGTCATTCTGAAATTGAAGAATGGAAGAAAGTTAATGCACTAAAAAACACAAATCTATCTTGGATGTTCAAAATGTCATTTTAAAAACACTTCCACCCGAAAATAAAATTTCAGAAAATAAGAAACAAATTTAAAATCTTACATGATCAAACAAAATCATAAATAATTTTGCAGATAGTTATCTTTAGAATGAAACATATAAGAATACTGTAATATTGTTATCATAGTTGGAATGTTTCTACGTCAAAACAAATAATAAAAGTGTTTTCAACATAAAACTTAGTTTTTTACTTATTTGCTTAACAAAAATGCTAAAATTGAGAAAATTTTCCTTAATAACTCTGGTCCAGTTTGTTGGTACTTACCTCTAACAACCAATATAGTGGGTCCACCTGATTTTAGTCATTATTCAGGAGTAGCGCAAGTCGTTCAGGATATTCAGGATCCATCTCCATACCAATTGTTCAAGCTATTATTTGATGATGATATAATTAACAATTTAGCATTCCAAACAAATCTTTATGCAAACCAAAAATATCTGTTATCTGGAAAGAAATATGAGCCGACTACTGAAGAGGAAATTCAAGTGTTTTCAGGCATAACTTTATTAATGGGAATAAAAACCATGCCGAGTTACAAGGATTATTGTAGTTCTAGTCCCGACCTCCATGATGCATATACCTGTACAATAAGCCAACTTATGCCATTCAACAGATTCAGTTAGCTCCTCAACCATATGCATGTCAATGATAATAATTTAATGCCAGGAAGAAATGACCCAAATTATGATTAACTCTATAAGTTATGTCCGATTTTGACAAAATTGGCAGAAAACAAACACGTTTATGTCAGAAAAATGTGTGGCTCTCGATGAGTCCATGATTAGGTTTAAGGGCAGAAGTAGCTTAAAGCAATATATGCCAAAAAAAGCCGATAAAGAGGCTATAAGATTTGGGTATTAGCTGATAAGTCTGGCTATATGTATACATTTGATATTTACACGGGTAAAACGGATAATATTATTCCTGAAAAAAATTTGGGATCCAAAGTGGTGAAAAACTTGTTGATCGGTTTTGAGGGAAAGCATCACAATGTATATTTTGATAATTACTTTAACTCGTACACCTTGCTGTTGGACTTGAAAATCAAAGATATTCACGCTTGTGAAACTGTAAATAGCACGCGAAAAAACTTCCAAAATTGCAGGATGATAAATAACACAGGCACACAAAAAAAAGTTATCTGTCCGAGAGGTGCCACATATATATTCCCATGTATTTTTGGCTGCTGAACACGATCCCGCCGTCAGATTTGCCCCATATCGTCCCAGATTTTTCCTAACCTCCAAAAAAAGCATTAAAAAACCCGGAAAATCGACAAATGAGCATAAACGATGTAAAAATCTGTTTGTCGGTGAAAATCATTCCCAGAATTATGTATTCCCATGTATTTTTGGCTGCTGAACACGATCCCACAGCCAGATTTGCTCCATATGGTCACATATCTCGCCTAACCTCAAAAAAGCATCAAAACCGCAAATCGAGAAAACAGCTTATTTAAACTATGTAATATCTGTTGATTGATGAAAATCATAAAAAATTGGTCCGACGCACGTTTGAGATTTAAAGAGGGTAACCTCACAGTTAAGGGGAGAGTAACCTTACAGTTAAAGCGTTTAAGCTCCAATAACCGCATACCTCCAACTTTTAAACCCCCTGACCTTATAACATAAGCTGTCAAAACCCTGTGACCCCAAAACTTGAAATTTTAAACCCCCATAACCCCACAACCTTAACTTTTAGACCCCCATCTACGCAAAAATCAATTTTTCGAGCCCGATAACTCTAAAACTGAAGCTCTTACGCCCAATATCTCCATAAACTAAGCTTTCAATCCACACGACCCCGTACCACAAACTGTCGAACCGCCATAACCCCATAACCTCAACTTTTAGACCCCCCAAGTACGCAAAACTCCATTTTTCGAGCCCGACAACTCTAAAACTAAAGCTCTTTTGTCCCAATATCTCTATTGGAGATATTAGAGAGTTATTATGGAGAGTTGAGGTTATGGGTTTATGGGGATGTGGAAGTTCAAGTTATGGGGTCATGGGGATTAAAAACTTAGATTATATAGATATTGGGGCATAAGAGCTTTAGTTTTAGAGTTGTCGGGCTCGAAAATTGATTTTTGCGTAGATAGGGAGTCTAAAAGTTGAGGGTATGGGGTTATGAGGATTTTAAAATTTCAAGTTATGAGGTCACGAGGTATTGAAAGCTTATGTTATAAAGTCAGGAGTTTAAAGTTGGAGTATGCGGTTATTGGGCTTAATTACATTAATTATAAAATTACTGGTATATGGGGTCCCTTATGGGGTGTCTCCCCCCCCTCTTTAAACCTCAAACGTATGTTGGACCAATTTTCCTTTAATCTACTGTCCAAAACCTATAATTTAAAAAAAAATCACAATGATTGGATTTTTCTGTAACGAGTGGGGGAGTGGGGTTTCAAAATTACATGGGAATACATAATTCTGCGCATGATTTTCATCGACCAACAGATTTTTACATCGTTTATATGCTCATTTGTCGATTTTCCGGGTTTTTTATGATTTCTTTGAGGTTAGGAAAAATCTGGGACGATATGGAGCAAATCTGACGGCGAAATTGTGTTCAGCGGCCAAAAATACATGGGAATATACATGTGGCACCTCTCGGATGGACAACTTTTTTTGCGTGCCTGTGTAATTGCTGGCAAGGGTGCTTTCGACTGGAAAACAAGTAATACAGGATTGTTTATGTGTAAAGCCGGCTACTAACTACGCCATACTTGTCAAGTACTTCGGAAGTACTTGGCAAACAGCTTAAGTAGTGTGTATGAAGACTCGCAGAGACTCGGCGAATTACTTGCATTTCCTGTCGTGTGTCGGAAAATGGTCCCAAGTCAAAGGCGGCGAGTCGATTTTTTATGATACTTGTATGTGCACGCTACATTACGCAGGCGTTATACGAGTAGCTACAGGTGAATTCTTGTACAGTCACGTCACGATACCTACCGTGTTGTACAGTGTTATCAAAAATTATCACCAAGGATTGGACCAGTGAAATAACATTAAAATTGGATATTTATGAGAGGGAACCTATTATTTCCATCCATCACATAAACTACATTTTCCAACTACATGCAAAACCGAAACGAAGTATACGATGCTTGGAAACGCAAACAAAAGTGAATTTTCATCATAAATCAGCATAGACGAGTTGAAAATGAAAAAGGAATCTCTCATGGCCACATTTCGTAATTGAAAGAACAAATTAAAGAGTAGTGCAAAAGGTGGTGCTGGGTCTAGTGATGTGTACACACCCCACCGATTTGCCTTTGCAAAAATGGCACGATTTTTAATGTATAACGATTGCCTAAAAAAAAAACAATAAATTCAGAGGTAAGACACTTATTTTTTTAATTACTAATGTATTAACTGTAAAGTTTCGTCACGAGATGTATTAGCCTCTTCGTTCTTGATAAACATTCGTGAACATGAATTATTTCATTAGCTATTTCTTTGAAATGGGTTACGTTGATGGTTCAAACAGAATCATGTTTACCAATGTTGAGCACGAACGAAAGCAGCTATTAGTGAAATTGAAATGTTAGGTTATAATAAGGTTATATTCAAGATATAAGTTAATATTGGAGCTTATTTAAGTAATAGATGAGTTTAAACAGTAGTTTTGTAAATTAAAGTTATCCAAAACTGTAAGTAAAAATTCCAACTAAATATAAAAAAATTCATTCTTATTTTCAGATTGTAAATATAAGTGATGCAGCTGTAAAAAAAAATAAAATGCCTTGCATAGGACCTTGTCGTTGCCTGGTTGAAATCGTGTTTCAATGTTTCCTTAACCAAAAATTTAATCGATGAAATTGACGAAAATGTACCTACTGAGGAAGAAATCGGTGAAGACTCAGAATAATATTTTTGTGAAGTTTATTTAACAGTTTGAGTTTATTTATTTTAAATGAACGTGTTACTCAAGCAGTGTTTAGTTCATCATTTATAAAACTAATGTTACGACAGATTACGATCTTAGGCAACGTTCGACCGAGGGGAATAGTGCGGTACGGGAGGCATATTTATATGTAGCGGACGCAGAACATCATGACATTAGATCGGAAGAATCCGAAGTGCAATTCGTATGTAAGAGACGTTTTACAACTAAAACTGCTAACACGTCTCCTATATACGCTATGTTTGATTAATAAACAAAACAAAGCCCTAGTTTCATATTTGTCAATTTGCGAGGGTCCATATGGAATATCAAACATGTTTTTATCAGTATAGATACATTTAAAAATATATTCCACGATAAATAAATGAGTGAAATAAGTCCAATCTGACTTATTTCACTCATAAGTTAAGTTTCCGGAGATGTATGATTGGATGTTGGTTAATAAAAACACATTTAAATTAAGAATAAAAACAAAAGAAGAAGTGGAGGTAGGTAGACCAATTTTCTAGGTTATGTTTTCGCGTGGCAAAACTGGAGTACTTTAGAAAATAAATTTGGCGAGAATATTATTTCAAATTGTATTTATTTTCAACGTCAAACTCTAAAGGTCGATTTCAATAAAAAAGACGAAGTTAAATGTGTAATAGAAGGAAGTTTAAATGTATGCTTTCGCAACGGTATACCTTCAGTAAATATTAAAGATGAGGCTGAAAAAGAAATAAATTATCGCAGTAAACAAAGTACCTCAGAGTCTAGTGCCAAAAAAACACGTTGGTCATAATTATGCTTTATAATTTATAGTATGGCTGAGACAATAATTCCGTACGATGATGTGCCTGAAACTATTTTGTTCAAAAGATCAACTTATACGAACCGAATACTGCGGACGCTTCGCATACAGAAATAGAATTTAATGTAATAGAAAGTAAGGAATTGTATAGAAAATATACATTTAATTTTCCAATTAACAATGTAACGGAAGAAAGTGCAAAAACGCTCGCTTTAAATTGGACCGCGAAACGAATGACGTTTCCGTTTTGTTGAATGGCGTTTGTCCGGAAAGTAATGTCAGTGAATTTTTTCCCGAGACTGTACGCGCCAGCCCGCGTTTTACGTGCTGGGATTGTGGTGGGGGGATCTGGCAGCAAGATCCAACAAGCGTCAGTTGGCTACCGGTCGTTGTAGCGGTCGCATCACCCGTTCTTTGAAAGTCGTTACAGTGACCCGGTGCAAGAAAAAAAGCAACGTTCGCTTGAGCAACGGATGGCGATCAAGTTTTGTGTGAAACTGGAGAAGAGTGTTGCGGAAACCATTCCAATGTTGAAGAAGGCTTTCGGCGTCGATTGTCTTTCGGACAGGCAAATTTTCCGGTGGCACAAGGCCTTCGCAGAAGGTCGGGAAGATGTCAACGACGATAACCGCGTTGGGCGGCCTCGTGCCAAAAGTTCGTGCCAAAAGTGCTAACGGACGATCAAAAAGCGAGGCGCGTCGAAACCTGCCAAGAACTTTTGGACACCTGCGAAGACAACCCCGCTTTCCTTGATGACGTCATTACCGGGGACGAAAGTTGGGTCTTTGAATACGATCCGGAGACGAAGAGGCAAAGTGCCGAATGGCACACGTCGAACTCCCCGCCCCAAGAAGGCCAGGATGTCCAGGTCAAAGAAGATCAAGACAATGATTGTCTTTTTGATTGCCGAGGATTGGTCCATCATAAGTTCGTTCCGTAGGGGACAACGCGTAACCGGAAAGTTTTACGTCGAGGTGCTGAAACGGCTGAAACGCAGGGTGAATCGCGTCCGCCCAGACATCTCAAAATCCTGGAAGCTTCACCACGACAATGCGCCTTCGCACACCTGCTTCCTCGTGGCCGATTACCTCGTCAAGGCAGGCATCACCGTTGTTCTCCAGCCTCCCTACAGCCCCGATGTGCCCCCCAGACTTTTTTCTGTGTCCGCGCCTCAAAACCCCAATGAAAGGACAGCATTTTAGGTCGGTGAAAAACATTCAGAGAGGCTTGCACCGACGCTTTAAAGGCGATTCCGGAAAACGACTACCGTGCGGCTTTTGATGCGTGGAAGACCCGCTGGAACCGATGTGTGGACGCAGGAGGAATGTATTTTGAAAGTTTCTAAAGATTTGTACACATAGAACCAATAAAAACCATTTTTCAAAGCTCACTGACATTACTTTCCGGACAAAGCCTGTATATTCAAATATATACTTTGAGTCAGTATGAAAATTGTAAATATCCAGTTTATTGTTACGATGCTATATTCGAACACTTAAAAGTTTCTTTGTTTCGATATATTACCGACGAATATAATAATACTTCTCATAACCTATTAGGTGTATTAGAAAAATCAATAAATAAGGGTTCATATGCATTTCTTGTTAATTTCAACTTTAATAATTGATAAAAAAAGTAAACACTTTCTGAGAAAATTATGTCGGATTATGATGAGTGGTCAGATTTTGCCAGCTATGTGTAATATGTTAGTAGATTTTACAGCACAATCCAGTGTTACCATGAAGTACCTGTACCTGGATTCGTGTATACAAGAAGTCGATAATATTCACTCCAGAATTGAAAAGCAACTAAATTTTCAGACTTATGGTCTCCTTTAAGTTTAATGCGCCTTTTACTTTAAGATAGACCGCAGAAAACCTTTTCAAGTTACACAGCTGAGAAAAAATACTTTTCTTGACTATCATGCTGCTTCCAAAAATTTGAATTATAAAAAAGTTGCATACACAAAGGTAAGAGAGTTACGTTTTGAAAAGAATAAACCATTTTCTGTACTTTACAAGAATGACCACAGTGATGATTTTACTTGCGTAAACATTTTATCTAAAGCATCACCAGCAGATCCACTGTCAATTTTTAATGAAATTAACCTAACTAATAATCAACCTGTAGTTCCAGAAGATAAGTTAAAGCATATCGAATTTTCTTATAAATGGATGAGCGCCCAGGATAAAGCATACATGAAAGCGCTTTTAAATGAATACCGTGAAGCGTGAGAAATTAGGCTGTTATTTCAGCAAATATGTCTTTTTTATTCTGATAACTTATAAAATATTACTCAAACTTTGTTAATAACTTGACGTACATTTAATTAAATAAATTCTATAAAAATGCAATTTCATTTTTATTTAAAAAGCCTTACAGGGTTACATGGTTCTAAGTACATATGTAAAACTTAAAAAAAAAACACATTATTTTTAATTGTTAAATATTTTGAAGTTTTTCCTAGCAAATGGCTCAGAATTATAACACATTAGACCGTTCCAGTTGAAAATCATCATTATATAAATCAAACCAGTACTTACATTCAACTAAACACTTAAAATTGATTTCCTGTAAAATTATACAAAATGTACTTAGAACTCTGTGGAACTCATGCGACGATTCAGCTTATTATTGGACTTTATCGTATATACATACCGTATCTAATATATTTAACTTTATCGTTTATCTAACTTTATCGAATATCTGACTTTGTCGTTACCTACTACTCGAATAATTACATTGAGACTTTGTTATTGGCCATAGTTAAAGTTACTACAGTTACTTTAATTTTTCTTTCGACACAACTTTTACTTGGTACTTGATTAATATCTTAAAACTATCGACTTTTAAACCTAAGATGGATCCCAATTATTTAAAAGTTAAGGAATTAAATTATGAACTAAAAATAAGGGGTATAGATACCGCAGGTACTGTCGAGATCAAACGTAAATTTTTGAGGGTAGTTTGAACCAGAAGTTTCTAATAGAAGTTTTAATGGGACGATTCCAAATCCATGTACTCATGCCAAGGATGTTAGGGAGATGTAGGGGACTGTTATCGATTTACAAACTGTAATTAATGATTTTAATGGATCAAAGAGGATCCTGCCGTGAAAAATTTCATCTCGTTTAACACACCTATCTAATCGGTTTCAGAGACTTAAGGTTGACGATGATACCGAAGAACAAAATAGAAAAGATTTACAATATCTTATCTTAGGTTTAGAAGCTGATTTTGATTTAAAATTAAATCCTAGCTCTTCAACTCCGGTTAACCCAAGGCCACCTGTTTCAAGTTTTAATAGTAGTTCTCAGTTTAGACCAGTCGCTGCATATAAATGGAATATTTTCTTTAATGGCTCTGATCCTCACGAATCAGTAAACTCATTTTTAGAAAAGGTATTAGTAGAGTTATTACGAGTTGCCCGAGAAATTACAAAGGAGGAACTCTTTAATTCGGCTTGTGAATTATTTAAAGGTCCTGCTTGGACATGGTTTGTTTCTAACAAAAGTAGAATTAATTCTTGGGACGAACTTGTCGTCAAGCTACGACAAGACTTTCTCCCACATTTTTATGATGACGATTTAGAACGGGAGATAAATTCTCGAACACAAGGCCTGAAGGAACGAGTTATACTTTATATTGCCTCGATGGAAGGTTTATTTAATCGGTTTAATAGTTTATTTAATCGGTTTAATAAAATTCGTAAGAATTTATTACCATTTTATGTCTCTAGTTTAGCTTTACATGACCCTAAAACCGTAGTTGAGCTTACTGATTTGTGTAGGAAATTGGAAGAGTCGTACCTTAGGTCAGAACAATATAAACCGCCTCTAATCCCAGAAGTGGGGTGTTAGAACCTGATCTTGGTGGTCCCTCTGGTGGTAGTCTCCCATCTAAAAATTATCGTATGCCTAAATTTTCTTCTTTTAATATTGCTACCGTGTCTAGTATTAAATGTTGGAATTGTGATATGGCTGGTCATAGGTATACCCAGTGTCGAAATAAAAAGAACGTTTTCTGCTATAGTTGTGGTTTGAGAAACGTAGTAAATTCAAAATGTTCTCGAAGTAATCCAAAAAATGAGCCTTCAGGTGCCAGAAATCTGGACCTCGTCACTGTTCCACGAAATCCAGACTCCCTACCGTCAACTTCCCGTCAGGCCAATCCCGTGTCTTCAAAAGAAAAGGGGCAGGGCAAAGTGTCCCCGGAATAAAAACGTCTCCTTCCGAATGGAAGTCTTGGGTAGAGTACGTTCGGAATTTTCTTGTCTCTAACAGAAATGCCCAAAATGTAAACCCTATATTTGTAACGAAACCAAACGATTCTCGCCCTTATCTTTATGTCGATATTTTAGGTACAACCGTACTTGCTTTACATGATAGTGACAGTAATTCTTCAATTTTAGGTTCCGGTGGTTTACCTTTTCTTAAGAAATTTAATATTCTTGTACAGTATGACAATAATCTGTGTGTAACTACAGCCGATGGTAGAAGTCAGGATGTTTTTGGTTATATTTGTCTTTCAATTTGTGTGAACGATGTCTCAAAGACTTTAAAGGTCTTGGTTATTCCCTCTCTGACACACAATCTTATCTTAGGAATTGATTTTCTTCACGCTTTTGGTATCAGTTTAGATTTTAAAGATTCAACTTACGATTGTAATTTGTGTACCGTGAATACTATTAGTAGAGTGCTAGCTTTAATTTATTTTGCTTCTGTGTGCGCCGTGGGGTTACAAGCTGAATTATGTATCAAATTGAAGCTTATACCTTAGTGAATAGGAATCCGGAAGTAATAAAAAAATAACGCGGGCAGAAGGGCAGTAAAATCAAAAAACGAGTTATTACCACCAGCGGATACTCCAGCACATAGGCTACAATTCCACATAAAAATCAATTTATATTTTGTACAGAATTTATTTTTTATCAAGTTGCTCACAGCATTGAGTCTTACGAGAGAATAAATTTTGAAACTCGAATATCTCGGTTCAAAAACGGCGAAAATGTGACTGAAATTCAATAATTTTTATGTTAACGCGCCATTTACTCGAAAACGAAGACTTCAATGAAAAAACTTACTCTTCCAAACAGTTTCTATTATCAATTTAGAAGACAACAGCGTTTAATTCAAATTATTCTTCAATTGTAAACAAGATATGAATAAAAGTACAAAATAAGTCATTTTTCAACCGTCTACCGGTCGCTGGCTACTCGCGTCCCCACTGGCATCTGTTTCACAAATTCCCATAGCTCCATCTCGTACTATTACGTTATGATGATTTCTGGAAGTTGAAGTGTGTGCGCATCTTAACCGTGATTTTCATATTTGTTATTGTTATTACGAATATTACGTAAATGTTCCCTTTTGGGTGAGTGCATACGACTTCAGTATTACGTACCCAATAGTTATTAAACTTATGTGTTCCCTTTTTACAAACTTAAATAGTGCTTATTGTACAGGGTGTGCCACGTAACTTCCTCACCCCCTTATTTCTTTAATTACTGAGAGTTTTCAAAAATTAAAAGTTGTAGCTTATATAATTTTTTCAGTAGATTTCAAATTGATCATTGAAAATTAAATAGAAACCCTATATATTTTTGTATTTTTTGAAATGGTCATGTTTTGACAATTTCAAAAATGTCTATTATTTGTGTCTTCTATCCAATAACAAAAAAGTTATTCATAAAATACCGTGAATAGTTTTAATTTTGAAGGTTAATTTGTGCTCTCAATGTAGGCCATGAAATAAATAAAACAAAAACATTTAATACTTCTAATGACAAATCTTATAAATTTTCGAATAATTGTATGTAGTTTATATATGTTTATAATGGGTTATTCTTGGGAAGAAAAGTGTGATATGTACAATTTATATATATCTAATGGAAAGAATGCTAAGACTTCATTAAGAGAGTATCAAAGAAAGTTCCCATTAAGAAGGCAACCAGAACGAGGAATTTTCAAATATACTGAGACGGTGTTTAGAAATACTCGATCTTTCCTAAACGAAAAAAGAAACAGAAGGAAGCCAGTTGCGACAGAAGAATCGGAATTAAATATATTACTTTATTTTGTGGAAAATCGAAGTAAGTCTATAAGAAATTGTTGCAGAGAATAAAATGTAACATATGGCACTATACGCAGAATATTAAAAAAAAAAACATAAGTATAGAGCGTTCAGTCAATTGCCTGTTCAAAAATTATTGCTTGTGCCTATAAACGTTTGGTGTGGAATTCTCAACAATAAGATAATAGGCCCAATATTTTTAATGGCAGCCTCACTGGTGTCAGATATTTAAATTTTCTGAGGAATAGTATCGCTATTCTCTTAGATGATATTTCCCTCCATGAAGTAAGAGATATAATTTGGCAACAAGATGCCCTGCCTCCCCTGCAAGCTCCCTGCCATATTATTGTTGGAGTGAGACAATTTTTGGTATTGAACCTCTACCACGTCCTGGTAGATTTGACATAAATAAATGTGTATTTTGTCAGAAGCGGTCTGCTGAGAAGATATTGTCCCTTTACATATGTCTAAAAATATTGAAGGTAAAATAAAAAAATATTGCGTCGATCTCTTCAGAGGTTTTAGAACGAATATGCTCCAATGACTTAATAGCAATGGAGGTAAAATATCACTTGAACTGCCTAATCATAGAATCATAATTGTTTTTACCAATTTTGTATGTTTTCCTACCTAGTGTTAAACTTTTATTTAGTAGCGATACCACCATTCATTTGCGTATTGAGAACAGTACGCGATAGAGCTATGGGAATTTATGAGATAGATGCGACTATAGCAGAGTGGGGACGCGGAACAGCCAGCAGTCCGGCGGCCGGTCGAAAATTGACCAATTTTCTATTTTTATTCACATCTTATTTACTATTGAAGCAACGTTTTTCAATTAAACGCTGTTGCCTTCCAAATTGATGATATAAACTTTTTATAAGAGTAAGTTTTTACGATTAAGGTCTTCGTTATCTAGTAAATGGTGTGTAAACTTAAGTCAACAAAAAGTTGATGAATTTCAGTAAGATTTTCGACGTATTCGAACCGAGATATTCGAGTTTCAAAATTTATTTTTCCGTAAGACTCAACGTTGTGAGCAACTTTGAAAAATTGATAAAAAATACATTCTGTACAAAATATAACTAGATTTTTATGTGGAATTGTAGCCTATGTGCTGTGCTATATCCGCCCATGGTAATAACTCGTTTTTTGATTTTACTGCCCTTCTGCCCGCGTCATTTTTTTATTACTTCCGGATTCTGATTTACTAATGTACTGGGTGGGGCAGAATAACGAGCGATTTTAAAAAACCCGGGAATCGCGCCATATCGTTAGCCCGTTTCGAAGCCCATTTCTATTTCTCCGGTTACGTCGACAAGCAGAACTTTAGATACTGGAGTGTTTCAAGATAACTCACCACAAACAGTTCAAACCTTGAAAGAACGGATCCGACAGAAAGTGGACCAAATTACCCTTCCAATGCTGCTTAATGTAATGAATAATTTCAGATCACGATTGGAAGAATGTGTACGCCTGGACGGACGTCATCTTTCCGGAGTTATTTTTAAAACACAAAAATATTAATGCTTTTTAATGTCTACTATATTCAGTCTCTGTCCACTCTTGTCTCTGTCCACTGAAACCCAGACGGCTGAACTTCAGAAAGTTATCGATTTGTTCAAAACTATCGCTCCTGCTGATAGACTCGGGCTTACTCATCTGATTACTCATACCATCGATACTGGCGATAGTAAACCTATCAAGCAGAGGCAATATCATTTGTCCCCTGCTATGCAAAAACATTTAAATGAGGAAATCTATGAAATGTTGCGCCTTAACGTAATTCAGCCTTCTCGATCGCCCTGGTGCAGCCCTCTGTGGTTAGTCCCAAAGAAGGACAGTGGTAAATTTAGTTTGTTTTGACGGTCGTAAGTTGAATCAAATAACTGTCAATGATGCTTACCCAATGCCCTTGGTAGATAATATTCTAAGTAAATTGTGAGATGCACGGTATCTTTCTTCCATAGACCTTCGAAGTGCATTTAACCAAATTCCTCTTGATCCCGCTTCACGACCTAAGACCGCTTTTGCAGTCTATGGCAAAGGTCTGTTTGAGTATCGGGTAATGCCTTTCAGATTAGCTAACAGTCCTAAAACTTTGGTTAGACATATGGACCAAATAATTGGCCCCCCATTGGAACCATTTTGCTTTATTTACTTATATGATATTATTGTTTCAACTCCTGATTTTCCAACTTATTTGAAGGTTCTTAAAGACATTTTTTCGTCGGCTGAAAAATGCTAACCTCACTATCAATTTAGATAAATGTGAATTATCTGTAATAATGTATGAATTATCTGTAATAATTGAAAATCTGTAACGTCATCTAGCGCCAACTTTACAGAAAAATATATAAAAAAGTGGTTTGAAAATATCGAAACATATTTAAAAACAAAAAGCTACTTTGATATTTTATCTGATTCAACGAAAATTCTAAATGGCGACGAAACTTGTTTTAATTTATGTCCTAAAAATACGAAAGTCCTTGCGCCAGTTGGATGTAAAAATGTGTACGAGGTAGAGCATGCTTCGTCCAAATATAATATAACCGTAATGTTTACTATGTCTGCAGCAGGCTTATTAACGCCCCCCATGGTAATTTTTCCTGGAAAAAGGTTACGGGGTGATATTGCGAATTCGATGCCACCAGAGTGGGGAATTGGTGTTACGGAAAACGGGTGGATGAAAGCTGATGCTTTCCAGGACTACATTGTCAAAGTTTTGCATCCATCCCTTAAACAAAATGGAATTAAGTTTCCCGTCATTTTATTTATAGACGGACACTCCTCACATGTTACGTTAGAATTAAGTAATGTTTGCAAAAGAATTAGAAATCATTTTAATATGTCTTTATCCCAATGCGACTCGCATTCTACAGCCTGCTGATGTGGCCGCATTCAAACCCATCAAAACTGGCTGGAAACAAGCTCTGGTAACATGGAGAAGGGAAAACCTGAATGAAACCCTTACAAAAGATAAATTTGCACCCATATTAAAAAAAGTTGTAGAAAACTTTGGAAAATAAAGTACAATAAAAAATGGCTTTAGGGCAACGGGACTATACCCGTTTAATCCAAATGCTATAGATTTTGAAAAATGTTTAGGTCATAGTACAAAAGAAAAAGTGGAAGATATGTATGGACACAAAACTATAAACTATGACACATTTAAAAAGATTGTTGGTAATGACATGGATTCTACAGTTTCAAAATAATACCCATGTTACCGCTGATATTTCTTCAGATACTATTTCATTGTATCGTATTTGGAAACAATTTACTATGACAGAGGACTTGAATGAAGCAACAGTGATAACAGAAGAAACACTTGGAGTAATGGAAGAAACGTTAAACAAAGGAAATGAAATAGAGGAACAAACAGAAACAAATATAACAGGGGCAGAAAAACGTGTTTCTCAAGAATTATGTTTATTAGAAGAAACAAATAATCCAGCTAAAAGAGATTAAGTTGACGAAGGAGTACAGGAGATGAAAGGAAACAGTCTAGAACTTTATGACCCTGAAGAAACATCACAGCGATTGAACGAAACATTTGATGAAAACGAGGCAGAAGAACAAGAATGCGAAATATTTCAAATAGAAAATATTCCCATTATGTTTGATGATAATCAAAATAACGCAGATTCTCGAATAATTATAGAAGAAATTGTTGTAATAAACAATTCTAATTTAGAAAATATAAATGACAACAAAGCTGATTCATCCCCAGCGAATTTAAAAGATAAATTAATATATGCAAAAACTCCTGTTAGAAAAGGCATCAAAGACACTGAAAAAACCTCATTTGTAATAACAGGTACTGAATGGAGAGCTACGAAAAGGACACAGGAAGAAAAAAAGCTTCAAAAGAATTTGAAAAAGAGGAAAGAAAGAAAAAAAGACTTGAATTGCAAACAAAGAAGAAAAACGATATGGAAGAAAAAAAAAAAGAGGAAAACCGAATTATTGCAAACAAGAAAGAAACTGATGGAGGAAAGAAAGAAAAAGAAACCAGTTGGTGAGCATAGAAAAAAAAAAAAATCTGTAACGAATGATGTCACAGAGAACAAGGAAAATATCCAGAGGCTAAAAGAAACAGCTGAAATAAAAAAAAAATGATGAAAATCTAAGCGAAAAGCTTAGAATTGCCTCCAGAAATTTATTTCAGGACAATGATAATTTAGAATGTGTGCCAAATGATGTTTCCATGCTAACCGAAAATGAAAATCTTATGATGGAAGTAGGTCTTTCACAAGAGAGTAATTTCATAATTAGGACGGGGCTGTGTTATTCTTGTGCAAATAATTTAAATACATCTCGTTTTGGTATTAAATGCATTATGTGCAATCGGGCGTATCACTTAAAATGTATAAAACGACATAGTTTGCATATGTCAAATTCGACTGTATTTTCTTGCGGAACTTGCCTAAAAAATGTCACTAGTTAGTAAGTTTTTTCTCAATTTTATATCCACTATTTTTTAATAAACGTATGTAACAAAATATATATGTTTAAATATTTTTTTATTTTATTTCCATATACCAACTGGCATGTAAATAATTATCATTGGCATTGCTAATTATTTGTTAAGTTGGGAGGGGCCAATCACTGTAATTAAACACTGTCAATCATTATATTTACCTGGCCAATCACTGTACTTGCGGACATCGTTCCATTTACTATTTTACTATTAATTTTGTGTTAATGCAAATAAAATGAAAGCAGAATGAGCAAAAAAACTACATGTTTCCTCGTACTTTTAGTTTTGGTTCGACTTTGTGACTCGTATTTTAACTGCATATCACTTAAAGTAGATAGCAAATTGGCTTAAGCGGCCAATCACTGTACCTCTTACCTATTCGTATAATTTTTTGGCTGCATCACCTATCGTTTTCTTTTCGATGCAGGGCCGTTCAGGAAGGCCACGTTTTCGTTACCGGAATGTTCCATTTATCTTATTTGGACGATGCAAGTATCTCTATCTCATTTATCTTATCTTAGATAACTTGCATCCCATTTCAGTAACTACGACAACAACATCGTCGTCTTTTTGTCTTTTGTCTAGTGTATCTATTTTTAGTTCTCTTCTTAGTTTTTCTATCATCTTTGTCTTAGTCTGATTCTCTTCTATCTATGTTCTCTTTTCTCTATCTTATTGTTTTTTTTTTTCTAGGGCAACAGGTCTAAGATTTTCGAGACATACATAATATCTACTATCTAATTTTTGGGACAATTTTGAAACGGATTTTCTTGTCAATGTAGACAATTATCGTACCTTGTATTATCTATTATGTAAGCTCTTATCTCCACCTGTATCTTCTTGCATTGTGTGTACTGTGTCTCAGACAGTTGGTGTAATTTTGGTTTTGAATTTGGGTAAGGCAGTAAAATGTCATTTTTACCGTTAGTATCTTTGAATTTGTAATGAATTTTATTTGCCTTGCATTTATCTTAACTCCAACTCGAAGAGATCATAGTTACTTACTGATGTGGACTAGATCTTACATAAGTATCTTTCTTATGTATTTCTTATCTTGTATTCCTTTTCTTATCGTATCGTGTAGTATATTACCGCTTGTCATTGATCCGTGTCTCAATTATGTAACATGTCTCAAAAGTCTTATTACCTATTATACCGCAAAAATCTACTATCGACCATGTCTTGATTTTATAACCGATTATGTTTCTCGATTTTTCTTACCGATAATGTTTTTTGTACTTTAGGTACAAAGTATCTTCCCGATTTTGACTACTAGTATCTCAACTACTTGTGAATGATTCGGGCGGGGTACTAGTTGTTTTGTGTTGTTGAGGGCAGATCCATTGACGGCGCAGCCTTTACATCTTGCAGCGAAAGATGGATCTGTTGTCCAATTCACTTGGTGCTGTATTCGGGGCATCTCACAAAAACAAGCTGGACCCTCGTGAGATATAGATACGTATCTTCTTGCTTGTTTGTTAGTTTAAAGGACCGAAGGTACTGTGGCAGCGCCCTGAAAGCTGTTCAGTTGGTTTGAATTTCAGGTTGTTGGTAGATGTGACTCCTGAGTTGTTAATTTTGGGTCATTGTAACCCCAGCAACTACCGAGCAGTTTGATTGGGTGTTGTGCAGTACTTCTGGAGCATCCTATCGAGTCCTATGATTTTTGGTTTTCTTCGCAAATATGTTGGCTTCGGGGCGAGACAACATCGTGCATTTTAGTGCTCCTTATGTTTAATGTATTTTTGTTTAGGTATACCATGGTGGTATTTTGCAAGTATGTCTGATCTCGGGGCGGATCAACATCCAGCATTTTAATGCTCCTTATGTTTGATTTATTTTTGTTTAGGTATACCCTGGGGGTATTTTTGCAAATATGTTGTTCTTGAGGCGGATCAGTATCCCGCATTTCAAAGCTCCTTATGTTTAGGATTCCTCAAATAAGTGACTATGAACTTATTTGTGAATTTAACAAGTATGGTATTTTAGGGACGATCTACCATCCAGCTTTTCAATGTCTCATATTTTTGTTATGGTTGGATTAAGGGTCAGGAGTGACCTACCTCTTTTGCAAGTAGGACAATTTAGGGTGGGTTATCCTCATGCATTTTTTAAGCCCAGTTTTTGTTCCATTTTTGCAAATTCTGGCTGCATCGATCGTTTGTTCTTTCTGTCGTTCCTTTTCGCTTTATCTCTTTTCTCTCTTTTGTTACCTCTGGTGGTTGTGTTAAGGAAAATTAATGGAACTTTTGCTTACCTCCCGGAACTTAGTAACCTTTTGTTGCTAATTTTGCTATGGCAAGGAGACTTAGTGAATTGATCCATTCTTTCTCTCGGGAACCTGTAGGTAACAATTTCCCTCTTTTGTTTTATTAGATTCTTTCTGTCATTTTATCGTACCCTATGCTATGCTGGTGAAGTAGATGGTTATTATCGAGTTATCGTATCTTATCTTACCTTACCGTATCTTTAAACTGAATTCACAGTATGGTTTAGGTATTTGTCTATTATTTTTTTTCTATTTTCCCTTCCTTTATCCTTTCACTTCCGTTACTAACTGGTTACCGATACATTTTTCTTGAAACGTTTCACAAAAAAATTAAAACTCCTAGTTTCAAATTTTTTAACCAAGGTGGGGAGCGTGTAACGGTATTTAACGGTAAATAACTCCTGAGATGACATCTGACCCAGAGTTCCTAAGTGAAACGAACACACCTACTAAAATGTTAAACGAACGCAACTATTGACTAGTGCCTTGGAAGATATCAGTTGGTAACCTGTGTTGTAAACAGACATTCGATAATTTTTTGTGTATTGTAACCTCATAAATAAGGAACGAACAGGAAGATCCTTTTTCTTGATTTAGCGATTGTTATAAGCGAGACTTCGGCCATTTTAATCCACTTTTGGTGAGTAGAGCAATTCATTAATTAAATTTGTTTATATCTTTGCAATCACTTTCGCTTTTAATGTTTGCTGCTTAAATTTGATTTCTCGTATTTCAGTTTATCTCTGCTGAATGCTTATTTGTGCATTCAGTAGTATATTTTAGTGGTTGATTAAGAAATTAACACGTGTAATTCAGTATAGGTTAGATTTATCTAATCTGTAATTTATCGTTCGATTCCAACGAGGAATCGAAATTATCGCTTTATTTTCGTATCTCACATTGATACGGATTATTGTTTCGTAAGAGAGCAGACCCTGTGGTATGTTTTAGGCATTCCCAGCTTGGGAAAAGATAGCTGTGTGGCAATTTAAATAGAGACCCTACCAACCTTTACGCAGTCGAAGAACGAGTTTTTCGTGGTCATTGCCAAATCTGATTTGACACTGTAAAAGGGACGAACGAACGTGACAACCTGCACCTGTAAATTTTTGTTCGAGGTAAGTGAGCTGGATTTTTTCTATTTTATATTAATAATTTGTTGAAACCTCACTGACCTCGAGCATTTGCCGCTCGTTTAACTTGGTCTCCGCAGCTGCCTACAACTGTCGCTGTTCGTCGCTGACGAAATTGCTAATTTTCTTAATTAATATTTAGTTTTAGTACCGCAACGCAGCAAGGATTAACTGCCTGGATTTTAGTGAACTTTCTTTATTATAAATTGCTCTATTTATCGCAAACAGTGGTGTGGTTGAGGTTGAAGTCTGCTAGCTTAACTATCGTTTTTTTGTTCACTTTTGATACCTTCTCATATTTCAAATTTGTAGCTAAGCTTTTGGGTCATATTATTGTAAATTTTGTTATTAATTAATTACCTGAGTCTTTGACTTTTGTACGATTCATTGCTCTTTGTTTTATATAACTTCAAATTAACATATACCCACTGTTTTCGAATTCTCATTAGAACAGCACTGATTCTGTTTGTTTTATTCTTGTATGTAAACACCTTCTGGACCAACGGTCAGCACCAAGGGTAACAAATACCTCTACCAGTGGCGTACAGTTAGGAGAAACCTTGAGGAGTAAATTCTATGAGTCACCGCAGTACTGTTGGTAGCAACTCCATTAACATCCTCTCTACCTCCGGAAGGCACTCTCCCGCTGCGCTTACCGTAAGACCGTTTTATTGTACCCTGCCGGTCTAAGCCATTGTAAAGTCAGTGCTCCACTCCAATTTTTATATAACCTAGTGGGTCAATTTACCAGATTATACATTTTTTAAAATATAGTTGTTATTGTTTTAATTTTGACTTTTATTCTTTCTCAGGGTATGTCAAGAAAGTTTTCAACTCGTAGTTATCTTATCTAGTTAGAGTATATTTTGGTATTTTTATTTAAAAATATCTGGCGCCCGAAGCCACTATCAAAAGTTTTTCATAACCAGGGAACTTACCCCGAACCGCTGTGCGGCCGGAGCTAGGGTCAAAATTCTCTCCGGTCGCTTTGCCAATTGAGCAAAGGAAAGGTGTTGCAATGTTAAAAAATATTTTACATTCTAAAACCAGTACAGAACTTGAAAATTCAAAACAACACTTTTTTTGACAACTGTGATCATGAAAACTTTAAAAAAGATGTTCAGAACATGTTAACCAGAATACAGGAGTGGGCACTTTTCTATCGGCAAGACCTCCATTGAGAGACACGGATACAAATAACTATATAGAGGTTATGTTTCGCTTATTGAGATATTCCACTCGAACGCACAAAAGCCTTCAACGTAACACAATTAGCAGATTTTATTAGTACTAGCCTTGAGTCATATTATAAACAAAGGATTCTGGATTTAATTATTGGTCGAGAGTCAAAAGTTGTTACCTCTAGGTACCTAAAAAAAATATGACACGCACTGTAAAGTAATGTCCGCAAATATTGAGAAGATGGAGTTTAACGTCCAGTGAAAAAAATAATAAACTAATCTTCTAGAAATGGAATAGTGCAGCTTAATAAAAAAGTGTGTATGCCTTCGGAAAGTGAAATTGCAGAATTAAAAGCTAAGTGGTTATCATATTCTAATGATATTGTCGGCAAACTTGAAAAAGATCCCCAACAATTTTATCCTGCTATAAAATCATACTTACATAATGTAGATAAATATGCACACACCACCACTTCGTTAGTCAGTGAAATGTATACTGCATTCAAATATAAAGGCATTTCTTCTGTAAATAGGACTACTACCACAGCAACTCGTCGCAAAAGAAACAAAAGTCCTATTCAGCCAACGTCAGTAGCAAGGAGAAGAATGGGAGGAAAAAATACTTTTTCTGGAAGTTCTTTTTCCAATGAGTGGGAAAAAAAGGCAGCACACTCATTAAAAATTTGCGTAGAAAAAATGTGGGGCTTGGAGGTAATAAGTCCAGAAAATAGTGAATAATCAATTATGTTTGTGATTAGTAATGCAGTAAGTAATGTTAATAAATTAGTTCTATTTATAAAAATCAATGTGTTTTTTATTTTACGATCACAAAACGTTTGTGTATCAATTAGGTACCTAATGGCATGCATGAATCATCTAAACGTTGCTTATGTAGGGGACGTGTTAGCAATTTGAGTTGTAATACATACGTCTCTTAGGCTGGGTATACACGGTGAGGATTTCCGGAGAGGGATTACCCGTTCAGGCCAACCTCTCCCGCCGGATGGAGCGTGTGGACCAGACTTTTACTTCAGTTGAGGCGGACTGCGCAGGCCACCAGGCCTTTCCAAATTTTCGAAAGGCCGCCTGAACAGTTCGCCGTCACTGAACCACTTTCCTCACGTGTGGAGGGGGCAACCCGTGGCCTCAAGGCCGCAATGGCTGTTGTTGATGCCTCGTCGTGCAGTATTCATTTTTCTTTGCTTCGTTTTATGCGTTTTGGTTCGTTTTTTTTTTTTTTTTTTTTTTTTTAGTTTGTACGTAGTTGTTATGTCGAAGACTATAAATAGGTCCGCGAGGAAGTGGTGTTGGAGGACTTTATTGAGATATACAGAAGTGAGCCTTGTCTTTGGCAAGTGAAAAACAAATACTATCACGACCGGAATAAGAAAGAGGCTGCCTATGCGAAGTTGAGAGAAATTGAACCTGATGCAGCCAGGGATACAGTTATAAAAATAATTAATAAGCAGAACTGGGGACTTTGACTTATCCCTCACATAAACGTCTTCAAACGCTTATCCTGCTCGATTTCGAAGGGATGAATCAACGTCAAGCAGCTCTATCTCCTCGATTGAAAACTCAGAAGCATCCTCACAGCAATTTTCTATTCCGCCCATCGCTGAACCCACACACGATGATGGTGACATTCTAGACCTCGACGCCACCACACAAAAGACAGTTGCAAATTATTTGGCTTCATCCGTGGGAAACTAAACTGTACATGTAACAAACTACTTAAAATAAATGGATACAAAAGGATGTTTTTTTCTCCTGTTTCTTTCACATACCTGTAAATGATCCGTTCGCAGAACTCTGTAAATGGCATCGCACGTCTCTGGAATAATGCAGCTCAGAGCTTGAGGTGATATGCGTGTCGAAAATTTCAGGCACAAATAAATAATTTATTTTCTTACAACCAAACGGCTATAGAGAACATTACAACATTTTTACCAACGAAAGATGGAAGGACCTTCGGCTATATGACGCACTACATAACTCAAAAATTTTGAATAATGCCCTTTTGCACAGGACAATTTTTGGACAGCTTTTTTTTGGAAGTTTGTTTATATACATATAAGCTATCGATTTAGCTGTCAGCTTCTAGTGTTTAAACCACTACCAAATCATTTTTGAAGGCACTAATAGGCGCACGAGTTATCTACTATATTATAGCAAGGGAAAATGAAGATGGAACTGTAGTACTTTCCTGGAGGGATAAAAGGTATATGCTTATGCTTTCAACGAAGCATTCCGACAATATGGTAGAAATAACAAAAAGAGGACAATCAATTTTAAAACCTAAAATGGTCAGCGATTATAATGACGGAAAATCATCTGTTGATCAATCGGATCAGATGACTTCGTACCAAACCCCACTAAGAAAAACGATAAAATGGTACAAAAATTAGGCTTCGAGATAATTCTAAACACTGCGGTTGTTAATTCGTTAATTACGAGTAGATGGCCATGTTTCACATATTTCCTGCGACTTAATTAAGAAGGCAATTAATAATGAGGTTATTGTTTTGAAACTGCCTCATCATTCAACGCATTTGTTACAACCATTAGACGTATAGGTTTTTAGAGGTATGAAAGCTCAGTGGGATAAAACTCTTTGCAAATGGAAGAGATTAAACCCCAGAAAAAAAATCCAAAAAGTGAGTTTGTCCGCATTCTTGGATAATGCCGGATTCAAATATTATTAATGCTTTCAAAGCCACAGGCATATATGACACAGAGGTAGGCGGTCCAGATCGGTGTCAAATTTCGAAAGATATTTTTTTACCTTCCGATCTTACAAAATATCAGAACAGAGAAAACAATTCCACCTCCATTCAACTATCATTTCACACGATAAAAATAATGACAACAATATTGCTGCTACTACTGAGGAAATTAATCAAGAATTGACTTCTGGAATTTCAAGTTCTCATAAGGAAAATGTTGATAAACTTCATGAGAAAATCGAATAAAGACAAGCCAAGGGAAAATTCGGAAAAGCCAAGCAGAAGAAGACTTTTGTACTGGTGCAGAAATTCTCACGACAGAAGAATATTTGACATGAAAAGCAGAAGAGGAAGAAAAAAGGAATGAACGAAATTAAGAAAACAAAAAAGCCAATGAAAAGGATATTAAAGGAAAAGAAAACAGGTGTGTAGTGGAACAAAAATCTAAACGACAAAGAGAAAAGAAGTTCCTCCTCAGAAAGTAGTGATTCGAGTGTGGAAAGAGAAATAGAAGAAAATTATATTGACGAAGACGATGATCTTATAGATGAAGACTATTTATCCTTAGAGTGAAATTAAGACTTTGATGAAGAAATTGTGCTAAAATTAAATAACATGGAAAATATATTGCAAGAATCAATAGAAGACTGCGACGACTCTATAACGGTAGAAATTACTGATTTTATTCTTTGCAGTTTTATTTACGATCAAGGAACTAAAAGAGAAACGAGGGAAAATTGAAGTATCCTGCCTACGAGAAAAAGAAACGTTTTACATATTTCCAAAAGTACCTGATATAGTTACTACTAAAACTGATCAAATACTTAAAAAAATGAAAACACCTACAGAGAAAAGAGGGAAGTTTTTGTTCAAAGATTTCACAGATTCTTGTAACTAAATTTGTTGACTGAGAGTAAGCGTTAAGTTTATATTTAAATTAGTTCTCTTAACTTATTTAACAAACAAATGAACGGGCTGTGGATGAATGTGTTATGTTACAATTTCTGAAAAATTGATATTTTTGGTAGAAGAACATGTTATGTACTACTGCACCATGTTACAGTCTTTCATATGCATACAGACAACGTTTCTTAGATTTTTTTGAATGGATGAAGATGTTATGATACAGCATTTTCTGTTTTGTGGGTGGATGAATGTGCTATGTGGATATAATTGTACATAATATGTTCATCCATTGCTCTTCTGTAGGAAACTTCTACTTTAAAATGGAAGAACATGCTAAGTTTAATCTAAATATGCGCAGATATAACATAACCTACAAATACGTTTCATAATTTCGTATGATAGTTAGTTGTCGTTGATTTCCTACATCGATTAGTGTTAATGTAAAATCTGTTAAAGCTATAAAAATGTTATCAAGGGGACAAAAGATTTTACAATTACTGAAAAACGGGAAAGATAGAGAACCGGTTGCAGAGATAATTTGTGCAAAATATATTGATAAATTGTGTAGTGTGGAGTCTGGTGTGAATTTACAAAAAGTGGCATCACAATCTGAAATGGCGAAAAACAAGAATAATTCGGCAGTAGATGGTAGATGGTGATTATTTATTTATTGGTATATAAATTATGAATATTCACATAATGCTTTTTGCAGGATAAGAAAATATCAGGACTTTCGCTACTTTAAACCAAGTTAGATTTGAGGATAACCTCGTGGATAATCAACAACCTAGTACAAGTGGCAGAGATTCATCTATAGGTGAGGTTGAAATGTGTTTTATTATTATTATTGCCAGGATATTTAGGGTGGGAACTTTTCAACTATAATATAATATCCCAGGGACAATAGTAATACCGAAATAATTTAAGCATGACCAAACGAAAGCGCTTTGCTAGATAACAACTCGATGAGAGCATTTATTTAAAAATGGCTCGACTTTACTTTAGCGGACAGCTGCTAGGGGACATTCCTATATATATATATATATATATATATATATATATATTCGTAACCTGTGGGTCAAGCTGAGTCGAACGACACCCCTCCCGACTCCCACATGCGCAGAACAAAAAAGTAGATTTTTTGAAACACATAAATAGCACGGAAAATTCATTACTTTCCACAAAACCTCCCTTGGCAAAGTGGTTAACGTTGTGCGCTTCGCCCGTGTGACCCAAGTTCAAACCCCGGTAGAGTCAAAAAAATTTAGTTGACTTGTTATTCACTTTGTCTCCCACCCTCTAATTATTTCTCTAATCAAAGATGGCGCAAGGACGAAGCCTTGTCTTGTGGAATACGCGGTTATTACCGCTGAATGTTGATCAAGGTAAGTCAAGTGTATTTAATTCATTGAAAATCTAATTAACTTAATTACAGGAATTGACTTTGTAGAAAAGCCAAGATCAAGCTGAAAGGGCTGAATATGCCAGAAGATCAATTCGCAGATCCTTTATCGTGAATACCTTTGGCGCAGGCATTGCAGCAAAAATAATATAGATCCCTTTGAATCACTGTTGACAGCAATACGCCAAGAATACTCAGACTTTAGACTTTAAAAAAGCTTTGTAACAGAAATACTTTGAAAAAATACTGAATAGATAAAACAAATTAAAATTTTTGGATGATAAAGTGTCGCTGCGAAGCAAGATCCCAGGTTAGGTCCTGCGAAGCAATCCCTTAAAAGTTATGACCAGAAATCTGATTTTTTATAGTTAGGTTGAGTTGTAATATTAAACACATTTTTTTTGCAAAAAAATTTAGATTTTGAAAAAAAATGTTTATATTCTGCGCATGCGGGAGTCGGGAGGTGTGTCGTTCGACTCAGCTTGACCCACAGGTTACGAATATACAGTAAGCAACGAAAATCATCATACACCCACTTTTTGAAGTTTGTTATCGCTAAAAAAGTAAAATTTCAATGTTTTCAAAGAAACGTAAATATCTTCGAAAATAGTAAATCCATTTAGAAGATGTGGGACTCGTATTAAAGGGAAATCTTCAGTGTATCTATCTGACTAACTGAGTCGTTTTGAAAAAAGTCCTAGACATGAACAAAATTTAAAGTTGAACCAAAAATATCACGAAAATTCAAAATTCTACCATCCTTAGTATAGTTTTCGTAAAAATCACTGTTTCTGAAGTTTTAATAAAACACAGAGAGATCTTGAGGGATATTAATCACAAATTTTTGTTGGAGTAATGTGTGGCGTACATGGCTTTTTTGAATTTTCGTGATATTTTTGGTTCAACTTTAGATTTGGTTCATGTCTAGAAAAAATTTTTAAAAAACGACTCAATTAGTCAAATAGATACACTGAAGATTTCCCTTTAATACGAGTCCAACAACTTCGAAAGGGATTTACTATTTTCGACGTTATTTACGTTTCTGTGAAAACACTGATATTTTAATTTCTTAGCGATATCTTTTCACATAATCGACATACCGCCTAAACTTCGGCTTATTAGACGCAGAATATCTAGAATATTATATGCAGAATATATAGACACTTCAAAAAGTGGGTGTGTGATGACTTTCGTTGCTTACTGTATAAAAAGAAAAAGCCAAAAAGAAAAAAAAACGAGTTCTTACCGATGTTTATATCTTAGATGCAAATAATGCTTTGCTATTTAGATGTATTCGAGCTTTATCAGTGCGTCGTAAACGAAAAAATGCAAAAGCACATACATCGTTTTCCTACAAATATTTCATCACACTGGATATCGAAGAGGAGGTTGTCTGCAAAACAGCAATATACTTTAAATGAAAAAACAGAAGCTATATGCATTTGGGCTGAAGCCGGCCGGAATTACCATGAAGCCGAAAGGATTTTCAATGAACGGTTTCCGGACAGATCCATTTCTAGAAAATACATTCGACAGCTAGTTTCCAAATTTAGCACTGGAAGCGTAGGCGATAAACCGCGTAGTGGCCGTCCAACTATCGGTGAGGACACCCAAGTCCAAATTGTCGCCGATATGGTTGTCACACCCCAACAGACAACAGAAAGCGTAGCTAGGACCTGTGGTGTTTCAGCTACTACGGTATAAAGAGTATTGCGTAAACAGAAATTCCACCCTTACAAAATGCAGTACCTACAATGTTTGACTGAGGATGATCCCGATAGACACATTTTACCTAAATGGGGAAGTCAATAGGCAAAATATGAGATACTGGTCAGATGTGAATCCTCATGTATTTCGGGAAGGGCACTCACAGTACCCAGAGAAGCTTAAGGGGGCAAGATACTTTTATCCATTCGAAAAAATCGATTTTTCTTTTTTTATTTGTTTCGTTAGATAAAACCCTCGAGAATATGTATGCAAAGCGGAAATACGAAATTCGAGAAAATTATCGAAGTTATGGCGTTTCTACAAAGCGCCGTCTCCGACCGTGATGTAGCCGCTTCCCAAGTAGGCGGGCAGGAGCAACCGCCTGACCCTTCTAAAAACATTTTCCGACATTCCTTTCTATAGAAATTTCGTTTGTGTGCTTTGTGCGTAAGATTGTTGTACTAGATGGCAGATTTCCCCCTCTTCTAACGGTTCTAGTAGTCCTACGGGCCGTTTTCGTGCAAACCTGTTTCAAAACTTAAGCGCATTTTTCGCGGAACCACGTTTACAAAATCGGTGGTCAGGATTATTCGGAATCCAGTCAACCGATTCCGGTACTTTTTTTTTGTTTTTAAGCTTAAGATATTATCTAGTCTTTATCATATGCTTTTTTTGATATTTACATTTTAACTATTTTTTTAGCATGCATAAAGACGCATTTTCTGGTAAAAATCGATAGGTCAACTTTGAACGTCCGCCATTTTGTCACAAATTCGAAATTTAAAAAAAGCATATGATAAAGACAACCGACAGTCCTAATGTTTAAAACGGCATATTATTTTTTGCTTTTAGATGAATAACGGCTGAGGAATCTTGACCACCGCAAAACACCTCCAACGGAACACCTCATCTTCGCGGAGCTGAGGGGGGAGGGGGGGGGAAGGAGGAGGGAGGGGACGCTGAATAAAATATGATTTAGTACACTAGCACGACCTTTCATTTGCAAGAAAACCCCATTCTTCTGCTTTTTTTCGTTTTCTGGAAAAAAAATCTTTAAAATACCTTACAAAACAGGCTGAAAAAGTATCTTGCCCCCTTAACGTGTGGGCTGGCATTATGGGTAACCATATCGTGGGACCTCTATTTATCGAAGGCAATCTCAACGGCCAACAATACCTAGATATGCTAGAGGACTTAATATACCCTCTTATAGTAGAGATCGCAGAAGCCCATCCTGATGAGTTCACAGAAGACATTGTGTTTCAACAAGATGGTGCACCACCACATTACACACGGCCGGTGAGAGCGTTTCTGGACCATTATTATCGGAATAGATGGATAGGACGAAGAGGCCCAACAGAGTGGCCCGCACGGTCTCCGGACCTCACCCCCTTAGATTTTTTTTATGGGGGGCACCTAAAATCTCAGGTGTACAGTACGCCACCGCAAAATTTAGCCGATCTCCGCCAAAAAATAATAGATGGCTGTAGAAGCATTTCGGTGGAAACCTTTGGTAGGGTAAGGGGGAGGCGATTAAACATCAACTCTACATTTGTCAGGAGGTACAAAGCGAACATTTCGAACAACTGCTGTATTAATAATAAAGCAGAAGTGGGAATTTCGCTACAAAAGGTGAGTAATCTTTAATTTTACCTTTCTTGTAAACGGTGAGTATTGTTAGGGAAAATAAAACTTCGAAGTACATTATTTCATAAACCATTAGTCTACGTATGTATGAACATGAGATGATGAGATGAGCATGAACATGAGATTCTGCTGAAAGCAATACATTCAGTACAAAATGGAGAAATGAGTTATCTCTTAGTATGAGTCTTATCAAATTCCGAAAGGAACGTTAAGCAAAAAAAATAATGGTAAGGTGCCCATCGAGCGGCGCATGGGACCAAGACTGTATTAACATTAGAAGAAAAAAAGTTGGAAACGTTGGATACTGAATATGCCAAAACTGGGATTTTCAGTACACACCGACGACGTTGTGAATGTGGTATCGAAAGTTATTAAAGAAACCAACAGACAAACACCATTTGTCGAAAATAGACCCGGAAAGAAATAGGTAAATTTGTTTCTTAAACGCCACCCCTACCATGTAAAAAAACGAAGGCTGAAATTATTTCTAAATCCAGAGCTGCGGTATCTGAAGAAAGAATTAGAAATTAATTGGTTTGCTGAGCTAAAAAAATATATTGATAAAGAAATAATAAATGATGTGATAGAAGATGCAACAAGAATTTTCAATTGCGATGAAATTGGGATGAACTTTTGTCCAAAGACGGGAAAGCTACTAGGACCTAGAAATTATAAAAAAAAAATTATGAGATTGCAAGTGGTCCCGAAAAAGACAATATTACAGTGTTATGCAACTACTCCGCATCAGGTATAACAGTACCACCTCTAATAGTTTTACCATATAAACGCATACTTCGGGATGTAGGGCTTTCAATACCAGATAATTATTTTGTCGGTCGGTCAGATGCAGGATGGATGGTTTCTGAAACATTCTTTGAATATATTGCAAACTGTTTTTCTGTTTGGTTGAGAAGTAACAATATTAAGTTACCTGTAATCCTATTCCTTGATGGGCATAAATCTCATGTAAATTTGGAAACAGTAAGGTTTTGTTCGGAAAATGGAATTGTTTTATATTGCATCCATCCCAACTCAACCCACATCATGCAACCATGTGATGTCGCAATTTTCAAACCCTTAAAATCAGCTTGGAAAAAAGTTGTTCTTGAGTATAAGCATGAAAGCCAAAAGTATATTACGAAGTTATCATTCGCACCCTTGTTCAAAAAGGCTTTAGATAAAATTACTATTATATTTTCCAGATTTACAATGTAATTGAACTCAAGAGGAGTATACAATGTTTTATTCAATTTTGACTTTTTTGTTCACTAAAATAGGTTTTAAATTTATTCAGCTTCATATTCATGAGTCACGTAGTATATAAAACCTTATAAATATGTATGTACCCTAGAGGTACAACTTCCCTGTTACTTTCAAGAATTTATCAGTGTCATTAACATTTTCTTTGTTTATGCAAGCTATTCCACGTAAGACGGTATCTTCCATGACATGTTAGTCTAAATTTAAGAAAAAAATGTTAGAAATAAAAGATGCCCAAAATGATGTGGTGTATATTTGTAAAATATTTTTATATATCAAACAAACATAAGTTTGTTTGAGTCATATATGGGACAATATGCACTCAATTTTTGGTGACACATCATGCATATAAAGTGCACAAAAATAAAATGGTTTATTTCAGATGGATCCAAAAGTATTTTACGGAAACAAGAAATACATTCATGAAATACCAAGTGATAATGAAAGTGATGATCCTGAACTCTCCGATGACGAAGATGGTGGGTTAAGACGCGTTCTGGTTCCCGAAAGCGACGATGAAACTGGACAAGAAGTTGAATCTGATGATGATATCATTATACCTGAGACAGACATAGATTCAGACGATGCTGATGATATTCCCCTGAGCGAACTAGCAGAAAAGCTGTATCCTGGTACTTGGAAACCTTAGAAAAGATCCGAATGATATTAAATTTTTAGGAGAGCAGAATATGCCTAAAGAAGTTACTGATTCGGAAACTCCAAGTGAATTTTTTGCATATCTCTTCACAAAGGATATGGTAGCCGAAATAGCTGCACAAACAAATTTGTACTGTTCCCAGAAGCGAGTAGATCGATCAGCAAATATCTCAGAAAACGAGATAGAACAGTTTATTGGTACGTGTCTATATATGTCGGCGATTCAGTTACCACAAGTGAGACATTATTGGTCAGCTTACTTGGGTCATCCTGCTATATCTTCGGTAATGACGTGTAATAGATGGGAAGAAATAAAACGATTCATTCATTTCAATTATAACGATAATTTTATTCCTCGAGGCGAAGAAGGACACGATAAGTTGTTCAAAATTAGCCCATTGCTAAAAAGTATACAAACAAGATTGGCTTTGATTCCAGTCGAAGAAATTATAGCCGTGGATGAGCAGATCATCCCCACCAAATCAAGGTTAACGATCAAACAATACAACGCAAAAAAGCCTCATAAATGGGGCTACAAAGTGTTCGTCCTGAGCGGAATTTCTGGTTTCAATTATAATTTTTATATTTTTGATGGCTCTCAAAGTAACGAAATTCTTGAGGGAGCTCCAGATTTCGGAGTTAGTAGCAACGTTGTTGCAAAGCTTGTTGATATCGTTCCAAAACACGTCAACCATAAAATATTTTTTGATAACTGGTTTAGCAGCATACAATTGATGGTTTATTTGACAAAAAATGGAATTCTTGTAACGTTCAATTTTTATTTTATGCATCACCCTGTATAATAATTATCCTAATACGTTTATTTTGTCACTTTAATAGTCAAATATCCAGGCTTTAAATTTATGGGTAGTGTAATATTCTTAAAATATATATTTATATAGATATAGTTCAGATTTGCTTGCATCTCCGGGTGTATGTTAGCGCCGTCCGGTATTTAGGCTAGTTCTTTTGTAGTTAAAGTCCTCTTATTAGACTACTGGGTGGGATCCACAATTCATAATCTATCGAGTCGATATGATTATGCAAAACGAACAACTTTCTGTTGTCAGCGAGGGTTAGGGTTAGTAGATGACCTTATCTCCTACCGCTGAGAGGGGCCGGTCAGCCATCAGTCCTGCGGATAAATGTTGGTGGTGATCGTAGTATGAATTGGTGAACGTGTTATTGGTATGGGAGTGTGGATGAATGGTCCAGATCTGTTGTATTAGTTAGTGGTTTTGGTGCGAGTATACTGACCTGGAGGCGAGTCAGTATCATGCGTTTAAAAGCCTCTTATGTTTGATAGGTTGATACCGAGGTGGTATCTTGCAAGCAGGTTGTCCCAGGAGCGGCTCAATCTCAAGCATTTTAAGGCTCCTTATTACGGTGGGTTATTTGAGATTTGGTATTGTTTTACTAACCAGTCTTGAGTAAATAGCTACAAACCACGATAAAAGTTGAAATGTTGAGGTTATAATTTTTATGGTACGATTTAGTAACTGTTATTTAGGTGTCACATATTTAATTAGCTTAGAACTACCAGTATTCACTTTAGAGAATTTGTTAGAACCTTACCTTGATTAGTCTTTCTTGTTATTAGATAATAAATGGAAACATCCGTGTAATGCATAAAAGTAAACAACCCCTATATCACCGTTGTATGGTCACAAACAGCTGATCGTTGATGGCTAAGCCTTTCGGAACATCTAGAAATAATAACGATTGATTCACCGGTCAGTTACCATCTTATATGCAATGTTATTTTATAATAATCACGATTATCGATGAAATTATCGGCTGTCATAACCAAATTCGATACATTAATGTTGTTGACCTACATTATGACAGCTACCAACTGCTGCCAATCATGTAAAACTAGTAATTAATCTGGTGATTTCTGGGGCGGTTAGCGATGGATTTCGGAAGGGCATTTGAAATGTTAAATTAAATAAGTTATTAATTAGTTGAGATATATAATGATTCCTCATTGTGCGATTTAAGGTTTGTTGTGGCTATTTACATAAAGACTTGGTTATCTTGTTTCTGATTGGTCGGCGTCACTCTAGCGGCTGGTAGCCGAAGCATTCTTAGGGAAATTGTTTCCGTGTTGAGCAGAGGCCATGTCATTTTTCGTCGATTGTCCGTAAGATGCACACGTAGAGTGTCGAATTTAACGCCTGTCTTTATCTACAGCCATCCGTGTAGGGATTTGTTAAAATTCGTCACCTTTGTGAGTTTCCTGTTGTTTGGATGTTGTGTTAGCCGTTGGGCTAGATTTGTGGAGGAAATCACACCAATTTTTGGGATAAAACGTGCGTCTTAACCTTCAACCTCGTGGTGGCTCCGAAACTTAGAAGAAAACCCTTGTGTACGTGGCTGGGAGACGTTGACTGGCTGAGCACTGGTATATACCGGCTGTCCCCGGATTTGTTGGAGTTTTAGAAGTAGGCTACACAAGGTAATTTTTCTTTATAACTCCCTGGCTATAAGCCGATGTTAAGTAGAGTCGATTGTTTCTGTATTTTTGTTTTTTGGTTTTTCCCCTGTTAGTTGGGTTATTTATTATGTAACGTTGAAGAAGTGATGTCCCCATATCACTCATTCGTTTTGGAGGTTCTTATACCATTTTCTCTTTTTAGGGTTTTTTTTATTATCAAGTTCCAGTTTATTTCAAGTTTTTCTGTTCTGGTTTCGCTTTGGGCGGAAGTTTTTATGCTGTGCTGTAGTTCCTGTTGAGAGGAGGCCATTTGCTGCGATTTTCCCCAGGAAGTCTGTCGAGTTAATCTGAACTAGTCAAAGGATACCCGGGTTGAGGACCTGATAGCTGCAGGAGTAAAGGACAACCGTACCCCCATCAACCGTGGAGACCTGGAGGACTACCTCTCACTGCAGGACGGAGCGAACGATTTGGACTTAGGGCCGTCGGAGCTAAATATTTGTTTCGATCAGCAAAATATTTAATTTTGAGCCAACCGATTTACTGAATATATATATTTTTTTGTATTTCTTGTATAAGCCAACCTATGACTTAGTTGAATATGAATTATTTCTTGTATACCTGAATGTATTTGGTGTATTAGGTTATAAGCTCCATGTGCGCCAACGTATAGCTATACTGCGGAAATTTTCATTGTTAATTGTTGATATGATTTATTGATTTATTTTATCTGGTCTGAGGTAACGATTTTTTTTTATTTACTTTGGGTAGGCTGGCTGCCATATTTTGTTTACGATTTGACTTTATTGTACTTTGAGGTTTTGATAATTTTAACGGCGTGCTCGGCACATGTACAGGTATACTTAGCCCTGTGAGTTGCGCCCTAGCTCCATAGATTTTTTGTGTACAAGTTGAGTTGTTAGTAACGAATAACTGATTAATAAGTAATAAGAGTAATAATAGCCCGGACCTGTACTGTCGTCCTACCTCGACATATTTTTGCCGATATCCTGTTTTGTGGTTTGAGGTGACGGCTCCCAACTTGCAAGCAACAAGCTGTCTGGTCGGTAAACCATGTGGCGCCCTTAACTTCAGGTCATTACGGAGGTGTATTTTTTGGAACCTGCCCCGTCTCCTCTGAGTACTAGCTCGCAGGCAGACCAGGACCAGCGTACAGTGGGCACAGGCAGGATGGGTGGTTGAGATATAGTTTAGAGCTTGGATTAGCGGTATATTAGATAATTTTCTTTTTTTTTTTTAATGTTTACTAGTGATTGTTGTAATTACCCCAACTATATGTAGTAAATGGTTAGTTATTTTATTCTGACTCGGTTGTTTAATTGACCTTTCCTACCTGGATTTCCCAGTGAGTCAAATAAGCGCCGAATATTTGGCGCCCAACGTGGGGCCCATAAGGAAAAAAAGGAGGAAAGGTCTGAGTTGGTTTTACTAAATTTTGCGTGATTTGAACATTTCATTTGCATCGCCTCCTAGGTTTGGTATAAATCATTTATAATGGAGTATAAAATGCAAGTCAATAGGCTTAATAAGAACGAGCTCACCTACGAATTAAAATTCGTGGAATAGCTACTGGTACTGTCGAGGAAACGAGGCATGCGTTAACTATGGCACGCCGACTAGAAGCAGGTGGTGACAGCGTGAAGTATCCGCAGTATCCATACACGATTGAAGAGGATATGAAGGCAGTAGAAGAGAAGCTGGCGGAACTGGAAAAGCTTATAGCAACATTTAATGATTCCTCTACAAGTAATTTGTTCTACACGTATCAGTCCAAGTTAAGTCATGTATTAAATCGTATAGACTATTCCAGAATGTTCCTCCTCAGCTGAGCTTCATGGGTCAAGATAATTTTGCTGCTAGTCTAGTACTATAATCTAGTACTTCCCAAGCCGTGGTTCTGCTAATGTCAAGCCAATACCCCCAAGTAAATGGAACTTGCAATTTTCTGGTGATAAGAAAGGTTTGTCTCTCTCAGCGCTTCTTGGAGAGGGTTGAAGAGCTCCGTATGGCTAGACATGTCAGCAAAGAAACTCTGTTCGAATCTGGCATTGATCTCTTTAGTGGCAGAGCATATCAATTTTATGTGGCATATCGTAATCAAGTGTCTACTTGGGATGAGTTGGTTGCATTGCTCAAAGAAGAATTTTTGTCCCCAACTACAACGAAAAATTGTTCGAAGAGATTGGAAGACGTACACAGGGACCTGAAGAGTCTATGGGTATTTACATAGCGGTCATGACTGGTTACTTTAATAGGCTAACTTGTTCGATTTCTGAAGACGCTAAACTGAAGATCCTGATGAAGAATATCGCACCTTTTTATCAAACTCAGCTGGCTTTGACCGAAGTTACTTCTATTGCACAGCTGCGAGAACTTGGTCGACGGTTAGAAGTCAGGAAAGAAGCGGTTGAATGTTATGTAGCCCCTTCTAGGCGAACTAGCTCTCTGGAGCCCGACCTGGCTTATGTTCAGGCTACCAATGGTGATGTTGATAATGGTCGAGCCACCACTTGTGGTCAACCAATGTCTGAGAAGAACAACAACAAGGTCATCGTATGTTATCGTTGCAATAAACCAGGCCATCGTGTTATTGGATGCACAGAACGAAGAGGTAAATTTTGCTACAGATGCAAAAAGGAAGGTGTCACGATTAGAACCTGCCCAGACTGTTCTTCGCAGGGAAATGCCGCTGGACGCACCTAGGTGATCGAGACAGGCGCGTCGAGGATTGTACCTCGATCAACAAACTTCAAGCTGTCCTAGACTACGTGTTGGAGCATGCTGTTAATGATGAACGTCCATACTTGAAGGTGGACATTCTTGGCAAATATGTCTTGGGTTTATTGGACTCTGGCGCTTCAAGAACTGTTGTCGGTGCCAAGGGATTGTCAATAATTCGATAACTCCCGTTGCCAGTTGACATCCATACTCATAGTTCGTCATGCGTTGTGGCCAATGGTAATAGTTGTCAGATTACTGGTAACATCGAATTACCAGTTTTTTTTTTTTGGTTTTCCTGTTGATTGGGTTATGTAATATGTAACGTTGAAGAAGTGATGTCCCCATATCATTCATTCGTTTTGGAGGATCTTATACCATTTTTTCTTTTTAGGGTTTTTTTTTATTACCAAGTTCCGGTTTATTTCAAGCTTTTCTGTTCTGGTTTCGCTTTGGGCCGAAGTTTTTTTGCTGTGCTGTAGTTCCTGTTGAGAGGAGGCCCTTTGCTGCGATTTTCCCCAGGAAGTCTGTCGAGTTAACCTGAACTAGTCCAAGGATACCCGGGTTGAGGATCTGATAGCTGCAGGAGTAAAGGACAACCGCACCCCCCATCAATCGTGGAGACCTGGAGGACTACCCCTCACTACAAGACGGAGCGAACGATTTGGACTTCTGGGCCGTCGGAGCTAAGTATTTGTTTCAATCAGCAAAAGATTTAATTTTGAGCCAACCGATTTACTGAATATATTTTTTTTTGTATTTCTTGTGTAAGCCAACCTATGACAGTTGAATATGAATTATTTCTTGTATACCTGAATGTATTTGGTGTATTAGGTTATAAGCTCCATGTGCGCCAACGTATAGCTATACTGCGGAAATTTTCATTGTTAATTGTTGATATGATTGATTTATTTTATCTGGTCTGAGGTAACGATTTTTTTTTATTTACTTTGGGCCATATTTTGTTTACGATTTGACTTTATTGTATTTTGAGGTTTTGATAATTTTGACGGCGTGCTCGGCACATGTACAGATATACTTAGCTCTGTGAGTTGCGCCCTAGCTCCATAGTTTTTTTTCTTTGTGTGTACAATTTGAGTTGCTAGTAACGAGTAACTGATTAATAAGTAATAAGAGTAATAATATCCCGGACCTGCGCTGTCGTCCTACCGCGACATATTTTTGCCGATATCCTGTTTTGTGGTTTGAGGTGACGGCTCCCAACTTTGCGGCTGTCTGGTCGGTAAACCATGTGGCGCCCTTAACTTCAGGTCATTACGGAGGTGTATTTTTGGAACCTGCCCCGTCTCCTCTGAGTACTAGCTCGCAGGCAGACCAGGACCAGCGTACAGTGGGCACAGGCAGGCTGGGTGGTTGATATATAGTTTAGAGCTTGGATTAGCGGTATATTTATATTTTTTTTTTGAATGTTTACTAGTGATTGTTGTAATTACCCCAACTATATGTAGTAAATGGTTAGTTATTTTTATTCTCAAATAATATTAGATAATTATTATAATTATTAGATAATTTTCTTTTTTTTTTTTTGAATGTTTACTAGTGATTGTTGTAATTACCCCAACTATATGTAGTAAATGGTTAGTTATTTTATTCTCATATAATAACCTCACGCGCCGCGTGAGGTTATTATTTAATTTTGTATGTGCCGGTAATGTTTGTTGTAAGTATTTTGCACTAAATATTTATGTAAGTATTTTGACAAGTTTTTAATTACCTTCGAATTACCTTTTTGCCGTTTTTTCTTAATAATTTTTAAAAATGTTGTAAATGTGTAAATGTTATAAATGGTGTAAAATTGTTGTAAATGGTGTAAAAATTCTCCAGGTAAAAATTCGTATCATTGTCATGCACCAAATTGTAACAGTATCTATTACACAAATATTAGAGATCCTTCATTTAAAAATAAATCATTTTTCCAAATTCCTTCAGACACGAGACAACTATTATGGCTAGAATCTATCAGAAAATGTAAACCCAATTTTGGAATAACTAATAAAACTTATTTCTGCCAATCATTTTGAGCTGAAGTGTTTCAAAATAGTAATAAAACAGTCTTAACAGAAATTCAATTCCAACATTGTTTGCATCAGAAGACTCAAAAGTGGCCTCTTCTAGCAATTTGATTAATATAATCGAAGATTCTGAATTAAAAGAAACATCAACACATTTTTGTGACGAATTTTCTCCACCACAATCAAAAAAACCCAAATTATGTACAACTGTTGAAAAATGTAAGGTTATTGACATTAATCAAAATCAGTTGAACCGCGTAACATAACTACAATTTTGTACACAACCGAAGTATAATGTTTTATCACCACCTTTAAAGGAACAGAATTGTCCACCAGTCACCTTATTAAAAACACTTAAAAATAAAAAGGTTTCTCAATTAAATCCCGTTAGTAAAAAATGTTATGTTTTTGATCGACAACAAAGAGCAAAGGTTTCTAAATTGAAAAAGAAATTATTTGAATGTAAAGCCAAATTTTCATCCATATATAAACTCACATGTTCTAATTTATTTTCAAAATTATTGCAGTATCTGGATCCAGCTGGGGTAGCATTTATAGAATCACAATTTCAAAATTGTGAAAAGAAAAAAACAACTTAAAAATCACAAAATAAGGCACTTGCTTTAGCCATTTATAAACGTGGGCCAAGATGTTATCGACTTTTACAAAATTTGTTTGTGTTACCTTCAAAATCAACATTACAAAAGTATTTACAGGACATCCCACTAGATACAGGAATTAATAAAAAGTTTTTTAACAAGTTATCAGAACAAGTAAATAAAATGAATTCAAGGATGGAATTTGTTGTTTAATGTTTGACGAAATGGCTTTGGCAATTGAGGACCCTGCTGCAAGAACAATGCAGCTCCATTTTCAACGCGTGATGAGGTTAGCTGCTTATAATTTCGATAAAATTATTAGGCGTTATTTAACGCAAATTCCGCACATCTCAGTGCATGGAGTATACATCCATGCACTGAGATGTATACTCATGTATACTCATGTATACTCAGTGCATGGAGTATACATCCATGCATGGGATGGAATTTGTTGTTTAATGTTTGACAGGAAATGGCTTTGGCAATTGAGGACCCTGCTGCAAGAACAATGCAGCTCCATTTTCAACGCGTGACGAGGTTAGCTGCTTATAATTTTGATAAAATTATTAGGCGTTATTCAACGCAAATTCCACACATCTCAGTGCATGGAGTATACATCCTGACATATGCTGAGCTGCGTCAAATTTGCGTTAAATAACGTCTAATATTTTTATCGAAATTATAAGCAGCTAACCTCGTCACGCGTTGAAAATGGAGCTGCATTTGTTCTTGCAGCAAGCTCCTCAATTGGACTTTCATATCAATCTTCTAAAGATAAAGTAATTGCGTATGTAGATCTTGGATCCTTAGGTAGGCGAAATGAAATAGCAAATCATGCATTAGTGTTTATGATACAAGGTCTTGGTAAACATTGGAAGCAACCTGTCGCATACTATTTTACAAAAAGATGTTGTTAAAACTAATGATTTAAAAGGTTTTGTTAGTAGAAGTAATAGAGTCATTACAATCCTGTGGATTCACAGTTCTTTGTACAGTTTGTGATCAAGGATCAACTAATAGATCTGCAATAAAACAATTATTGTCAGAATCAAATAGCACAAGTAGTTTTATTGTTAATGGGAAAGAAATTATTCCTCTTTTTGATGTTCCTCATTTATTAAAAAATATTAGAACTGCTTTATATAATTACAATATTTTATTTTTTGAGAGTAAAAAGGCTCAGTTTAATCATATCTATTATTTATTTTTAAACCTACTTATGACTGTTTTTGGTTATCTGCCGTTTTTGAGAGAACCGCTGGGCCTACAGGTACCAGTCTGGTCTCAAATGAAAGCTAATTAATTTTACTACAACTTAATTTTGTATAATATTTGACGTGGGATGCGTATTTTAGAAGATATTTCACAAAATAAGTGACTATTTCAAAAAATTTCACTTTTTGAAAAAAATGGCCTATATTCGAAGAACTGTATCTTGGGATCCAATGGCTGTATAGAGCTCGCCCTGGTCTCAAATTATATCAAATTTAGTCTACTTTAAAAGTATGTAGAGTGACAATACCGGTCAGACCCTTCCTTCACTGAGATATTGAGCAAAAACTGAAAAAAAGTCCGAAAATTTCATGGTTTTTTGGGTACACCGCCGCTCGCACAGCAGCTTGCAAATCTGATTTTTTAATATTGGTTTAGGTCCTAATAACATCTACAAAATTCAGAACGACGGACCTTTTGCAAGCACGACCCCCTTTTCATGTTTAACTTTACTGGACTAATCGTTGAATGTAATAAATTTGATAAAACTAAACGCTTCCAAGGTTTACGAAAACTTCAAGATCATTATTCCAAATTAGATCAGGGAGTGTTAAAATGAAGGTTAGTATTGCAGCAAGAACTTTGAGTGCATCCGTTGCTTCTGAAATTGAATCTCTTGTTAGTAATCCAATTAGTGGGCTTCCTTCTGAAGCTATTTACACAGCAGAATTTGTTAGTGATATGAATAATTTATTTGATAGTTTAAATTCCCGTATAATTCAATTAGATGAAGGTAGTTCTTTGAAATCATGTGTCACAAAACGTTCACCACATATAAAATTTTGGTCTGAATTATTTGACTTAAAGCTTGCGGTGATATAATAGTTGAAAATTTCAGGTCTTCGTAATTTCGTCCTGTTGCTAAAAACCGAAGGGTTGCAGTTAATCGTTCGTGTGGGGTTATTGCAGTTCTCATAATTGTATCTTTTATGAAAGGCGTTACTAAATTTAATACTTCTATATAAGTTTCTTCGTCCATTCTAAGGTAATTCCGCCAATCATCGGGTTGTAACCTCAGTTCTTCCAATAAATTAACATGAGAAAATGTTTGCCGTTTTAACAACCAGTTTTTAGTCCATGGGATACGACGCTTTCGAATTTTTTTTTTTTTTTTAATAGCATAGGCGCACGCCACTGCCATTATAATTAATTCGTCTTCGCTGCACGACATGTCCGTACATCACACCTACTACGTGAAAGACTGTCAGTCAAGTTTGTGCGTATGTAGACAACAGCTTAATACGTTGTTGCATGCGCGTTAATGATTGCACGTTGATGCATTAAGTCAACAACGAGCGTGTGTAGCGGCCTATAGAATTGGTGCGGGGACATGATGAAATATACGATATGTCCCATAAAAAATATATGGATACTTCGCATAAAATGAAAGTGTGGGAGGAAATTGGAAAAACTGTAAGTACAGGTTAAATATGCTTTATTTATTTACATACATTAGTTAAAAGGAGTATATTTGACATATATTACGTGTTTAGGTTCTCTCCAATCACGGCAAACCCAGAGGGGCAACGAGAGTGCGAGTAGGGGACGATAACCGTGTCTCGGACATCCCCCACCACTCGGCCTTGACCTTGACATTCCTTTGTAACGGGTTTCCTCAAGGTCAAGGTCAAGGCCAAAGTAGAAATATGGCCTTGAAATTAGTTTCAAGGTCAAATCCGACATATTATAATTTTCAAGGTCGTTATTCCTTTCAAGGTTAACCTCGCATATAAAAAAGAACAAGCGACTCAACTGAAGTCATTCGATTTGTAAACTTCAGCTAGTATCTGTGTGTAACAGTGCAGTGATGTGACGATCTAAGTACATTATAAGTAAGTAATATTTTAAATTACTTTTACCATTTCTTTTACTGTACTTGTAAATAATACAACATTAATTTATCAAACGTTAACGATATGATTAATGGAGATATGGAAACGTATGAACAAAAGGCAATATCTTCTTTACCAGTAAATACTCCGTCTATTATTAAAAAAATGCGAGTTGTTAACACTCGATTTGGAAAAACAATTTTGGCCATTCTATTTGATACTCGGTAAATATTACTTTCAAATCATTCTTGCCACAGCAGAGTCCATGAAAATTTATCAGAAGATGTAATTACTGCAATAAATGCATCGCAAGGTAAATATACATTAAGTTATTTAGGAAAAAGTACTACAACTATTCCCGGTTTGAAACCCAGAATGCTGTTAACGATCGATATCATTTCGCAATTGTAATATAAGCAGTAAAAGTATTGGTAGAGATAATTTAAATATCATAAGATCGTTCACTATTTGCCATCATTATCATTGCTGATTGCATTATCAGAAAAAGGTAAATGTTACTTATTCTACTGCACCAACCAATATTTTGATGTAGTTATCTTTTTAGGTCCCACAAACGTATCACCATGTGGATGCAATATTCTGCCTCACATTGGCCCGTAGCTGAAAATTTAAATCTTGCAGTTGAAAGAATGTCATGTGAATTAAGCGCCTTAAGTTTCCGAATATCATCATGAAACGGTTTATGGAAATTCCGCCTTTGATGAGGAAAGTGTGACGTACTACATGAAAGAATCTGAAAAGTGTGATTTGGGTGCCAAATTATGTCAAAAATATATCTACAACGTGTTAGACTTGGATGAATTTTGTACATTAATGGTACTTGCTGACCTAAAACGTTTTCTCGTAAACATCAGTCATTTTTTGCCTGAAGATATTGTGAATATTTTTTACAATAACTTTATGTTTATTTATAAATATATACTTATAAATATGTATAGCATGAGTTTCATTACGTATACAAAAAGGAGCATACGCATTTGGTGTCGTGTACTTCCTTATTAAAAAAAGTTCCTTCTTTTTCGCACAGATAATTGTTGAACCTGGAGCACCCAACACATCGATTATAAATACACGTATGTGGATATTGTTCACAAACACAGCAGAAATGTATTAGTGGCGTTCTTGAAGCACAGTGGAGACACGTATCTCTGATTATTCCAAAATTATGTAACATTATCCGCGGTAATTTGCAGATCTTACACTTTCCAGCAAATATATTAATACCCATAATAGGTATTAATCTTCGGTGAGGTGGATTTACGTCTAGACACGCCTCACATAGCCCAGTATTTGTGTCAAACTTTTCTGTGGAGAAATAAGACAGGCAGTTGTGGAACGCCCTTAATTTATTTAAAATACTTGGATATACTAAAACTTTTGGCTTTTTTTCCCATTCTTTTGGAAGAGACATGTTAACGTAACACTGACTACTAGCGTCAAATAACGGCGCTTTTCGTGCATTAAGTTTCTTAAATATACAAAATATATCCTTGAACGTAACTTCCCCACTTCTAACGACCTCGAGTTGTAACCGCCTACTTGTACCGACGACCTTGAATCTAACCCCTCTATAACTTCAAACGGACCCAATTACTTGTAACGACCTTGAATCTAACCCCACTCTAACTTCAAACGAACCTGCCTACTTGTAGCGACCTTGAATATGACCCACCACTATTTCAAACAATCATGAAGTGTATTATATAAACTGAGGGTGACTTACTACTATGCACAGTCTAGTTACAGAGCAGTAACGATTTCTATAGTGAATAAAAAATAATTACAATGTACGACATAACAGTAAGTGAGGCCGACTCAACTACATATCCTTTTTCGTCCCCTATTCAACGTTCTCCATCAGCTTGGAGTTTAGACACCGTAGTATACGGCACTGAGGATGAGGACCACCAGGTGGAGCCTGACTCGACCACGAGTGAAACCCCTGAGACGCCCGACAATCTCAGTTTTGTGTTTGATTTAGAGGGTAAGTGATAATAATAATATTACATATAAATATACGTAATTTAACGTACATATAAATGTTTTTTCAGGATATCAAATCAACGACGAATTTTTCGAATTCAGGGAAATGGACAACATCGAAGGCAGGCGAATGGATAACCAGGAAGATCCTAAAGTCGTTGAGAACAGAGAACTAGGGGACTACGAAGACGACAACATCGACGTAGGTTGGGAAGATGCTGGTTGGTTCGACCGTGATGGTAATTTTTCTTGTTTCTTCCTATATTTATTTACTAATACAGATTTTTTTCTTACAGATGAAGATTAGTTTTGAATACTAGCGTAAGTTTAATTATAGTTAGAATTATGTAAGTTTAATTATAATTAGATTATAAGAAATATATTGTAAATTAAATTAAAAATATTCTTAAATAAATATTTCACTCTATTTTGCCTTTCTTTTAAACAGTACAAGATCATTGATATAATACAAAGAATTCATATTATCACGACACATATTTTATACATCGACTTTCCCAGGAAGTTGCCCTATGTATATATATAAGTGCCTGTCGGATAAAAAATGGTATCACCTTGTACCATATAAAAAGACGAATACTTAAAGGGGCCGCAACTCATAATTTATTTTTTCAGTATCTTTAAAAATGTTCAGATGTTTCATACAATTTTCCGAAAAATTCACCATGTATCAAAGAAATTAGTGTCTTTCAACTGGAAATTTGAATACGAGTTGAAAGAGGGGTCGCAACCCATATTTTCTTTAATTTCACATTAAAATTTTCCCATTTTTCATCATATTTTCCGGAATACTCACTAGATTTGAACGTAAGTGCTTTCAGTGCACTGGAAATTTAAATACGAGTTCATAGAGGGGTCGCAACCTATAGTTTGTCTAAAAGCTCTCATTTTGAATTTTCCAGTTCGCAGGAAAATTTTCCGAATTTTTTTACCCTCTGCCTGTGGGGACTGTTTTTTTTTTTTTGCTTGCGTTCCCAACATTGCACCTTTTTGGTGACCGTAACCCTAAATCCAGAAAATAAACAGTGGGGGTGGAAGTGGAGGTGGAAAAATCGACTAGGTACCGATGGTAGGGAGATGGTGGGGTGTCAATTTTGTTTTCTTTCACAGGGTGGGGTATGGCAAACTTGTCCGGTCACACAAAAGAGGAGGAGCCAAAGAAGGCTATTGGTTGGATGATTAACCGTGAACAATTACAACCAATAGTGCTCTTCAGCGATATACCCTGTTCTCGAGTGGAGGGTAATACCCCGGGTCCAGAGGATAGGGGTATCCTAATAAATACAGTTCACTTCTAAACATCCGGCAGTCATATTTTGACAAGTCTTTTGGTGAACCACCTAAAAGTTCGATTTCGTTATTTTCAACTTTGAACAACGTTATCTTCAAGATGTCGTCGAAACCATCCACTTCAACATCTGGCTTTGAAGTCATATTGCCTTCGTCGTCGCCGTCGTCGCCGTCCTCGCCTACCGATATTCGAGTTCTGCAGGATGTGGTGGTGCGTCCTGCCCTACCTACAGGAGATATCCTACGGCGATATCTCACAAGGGACGCTTTCGGAAGTTCCACAGACTCCTTGAGGGGTATTGTCTTGAGCGGCAACTTCGGGCCTATTTCTGAGGGTGAGATCGTGGACCTGGTGCAGGACCTGGTAGCTGATATTAACCAGGTACCTGAGCCCTTCGGGAATATTCGACCTGTCCTCGACGAGACACCTGCTCATCCGGAGCCTGCCGTCCTGGAGCCTGTAGTCCCGGAACCTGCCGTCCCAGATCCTGAATATAAAAATATGAATATAATGAAAATTAACCTCGATCCAAATACTATAAGAGTCGAATCTGATCATTCTGATAATGAAGAAAACCTCCCAGCATCGACTTCAGAAATGTTGACAACAAATAATAATGAAGAATATGATACCTTAGAAAGAAAAACAGAAAAAAAAAAAAAGAAAAACAATAGGGTGAGGTGGACGGTACCACAAAAGAAGCTTGTTATTTCCCATTTTAAAGAATATATTAAAAAGAAAGTCACCAAAAAAAAGAAGAAATCGAAAAATTTATAAGAACACACGAGAAAACTAGGAAATACAGTAAGCTGGATCAGAGTTAAGACATTAGTCTATAATACATACTCTACTAAATGCAGACCCATCTTCCCTGATTAACAGAGTTGGCGGCGCGATTACCTGACTTGACATAATTGTCAATAGAATAGCAGTTAGATATTTTTAGCGCATTCAGAGCTTAGCGACTCTTTGAACGTATTGTGTCATTGAATGAATATAATAATTGGTTCTCCAAATCGTGTTTAATATTCAAAATATTAGTAAAGCCTACATCAGAAGTGGTTCTCAGTGGTGCCTAGTGCAGGTGATCTACCAATATGCCTCGACAAAAAAAAGACCAAGATATGCCTCCACATCATCGTCGTCAAGTTCGACAACGTCTTCTACTACAGACAGTAGCAGCGATAACAACCGTTCACACAAAACCTCACGACGAAGGAAAAGATCTGTAAGTCATTCCGATTCATTACCGCCCTACTATTTACAGTCTCATTACTCAAACCCAAGTTTCAAATTGCCAAATATAATACCGGAGTTTGATCCTACCTCGATGGAAGTTACAGACTGGCTCGAAATTATCAACTATAATGCGAAGATTTATAAGTGGTCAGATAACTTTATTATTTATCAGGCTCTTAATAAACTGAAAGGAACCGCCAAAACTTGGTATGATAGTTACATTGAGAGTGAAATGGGATGGTCTAAGTTTACTTGGGAGAATGGAAAGAAGTTCTTAAAACTACCTTTCACAGTTCTCGTAACGCATACAAATTATTAATGGATGTTGCTACTCACAAACCAATAGAAGGCTGTTCATTGTATGATTTTCATTTTTACCCATCTCGCTAAGATTAATAAGTTAAAGGTTAATTTCTCTGATGCCGATAAAGTGTCATTAATTACTGGAGCTATCAATGATAGCACTATTAGTACGGCCATAGAAGCCTCAGACATACGAACTCCCAGTTCGTTAGGAGCTTATTTAAAAAATAAAACATATACAACAAAAGACCACGTCACTCAATATTCGTCTTCCATTGTGCCCAATCCGTCAACTAGCACTACTCTCAAATCTTCTAAATTCACACGCATAACACCTTCTCATAATAATTTAACATGTCAGGCGTGTGGTTATAAAGGTCATGACCGTCATACTTGTCCACATAGAAAACAAATATGTAACTTCTGCAAGGTGCAAGGTCATATCGAGCGAAACTGTTTACGCAAACACAAGAGTAATCCTATCCCTATACGAAAGGATTTCAAACACGATACTCCTAAGTCCGCGCCGGTTAAACAAACAAAAGCCGAAGCTATAAATATGATTCAGCACACAGATACTACTCACTCATCTAAATTTTATAAACAAATTTCTATCGCGGATACTACAGTGGTAGCGCGTTCATTGATTTTGGCAGTGACTGTTCCTTGTTCAGTGCCGGTGGACACCTACACGGTGTGTGCCATCGGCTATTTTCGTGAGAAGCCGATGTCACACGGTGTGTGCCACTGTATGCACTACTATGCACTGCTCAGTATTGAGTCGGCTTTGACGGGGATTGTTGATATCGCTCTGGCCACTTACAAACCATCTACTTTATTCGTAAACACGACCGGTTTTGGATTTTTATTTTTTTCGAGTGTGTCATGGATCCCGCTATTCCTGGACCATCTAGACCGAAGAGAAGTTGCATACAAAGGGATGTGAAGAGACCATTGACGGAAGATGAGTTACGAAAACATGCGGAGAGTTTTTGGACAGTTCGGATGACGAACCATTTGTAGAATCGGAGGATTCTTGGGCGGAAGCAGAAAATTTGGAAGATTCTGATAGGGCTGAAGACGAGATTATAAATAACGACCCCGAAGATGGTTCCAGTGACGATGGTAATTCTAATGACGCTCAAACAACTTTTGTCTGGAATGATACTCCTGCCCTTGAAAATATTATATTTTCGGGGAATCCCGGTCTACGTGTACCGCATCCTGGTAATAATGCGTATGATTTCTTTTCCTTATTGGTCACGGATGAATTATTGAATCATATCGTGGAGCAAACAAATGTATATGCCGAGGAAGTTTTTCTAAATAAATCAACAAAAGAAAAGTATCGCATTACTGAGTGGAAAGATGTTACTCTAAAAGAGCTCAAAGTTTTTCTTGGCATTTGGTTCCATATGGGGAACATACGAATAAATCGTTTGCAGGATTACTGGAAAAAGATGAACTTTTTGCAATTCCTGGTCTGCAAAAACATATGAGTAGAAACAGATTTATGCTCATAATGAGATGTTTACATTTCTCTAAAAACCCTACTAAGGAGGATGATCCCGGTTATGGCGATCGCCTCCATAGAATAAGATTTTTGCAGGACTATTTCAATAGAAGAATGGCAGAGGTTTATTACCCCGGAAAGCAGTTATCGTTGGATGAATCCATGGTTTTGTGGAGAGGGAGATTGGGGTTTCGTCAATTTATAAAATGGAAAAAAACATAAATTTGGAATGAAACTTTACATATTAGCTGAACCAAATGGATTGACATTACGCTGCTTTGTATACAGTGGTGCTCAGGGAGAATTAGGCGGTACAGGTCATGCTGAAAAAATAGTTATGTCACTGATGAAGGGTTTAGAAAATAGGGACATGCACTTTATATGGACAATTTTTACAATAGTGTTACTCTTGTCAACAACTACTGCAAAACAAAACTTATGTTACGGGCACACTTAGAAAAGGAAGAAAAGGAACCCCCAAAGTTGTTGCAGATTGCAAAATAGGAAAAGATGAAATTACAACTTAATATAGTAATGGAGTTGCAGTAAGTAAATGGTGGGATAAGAGAGATGTTTTGTTTTTATCGACGGAATTTGAAGAAGAAATGATAGAAGTTAGAAGAAAAAGAGATGATGTTGTTAAGAAACCAAAGGCCATTGTTATGTACAACGAGCATATGTCTGGAATCGACAGACAAGACCAGATGCTCGCATATTACCCAAGTGAGAGGAAAACACTGAGGTGGTACAAAAAACTAGGAATTCATTTCCTATCTATGCTGTTCCTAAATAGTTATTTTCTCTTCAGCAGCAATGCCTAATGCCAATATCAGCTTTTATGATTACCGTATAACAGTAATCAAAAGGTTTTTGGAGGAAAAGGACTTACCTCCAGTACAAAGACCCGCAATAGCCCAACATTTTCCAGTCAAGCTGGATAGGACACATAGGAAGAGATGCAGAGTCTGTAGCAAAAATAAGATTAGGATGATGACACAATATTACTGCCCAGCCTGTGCGAACGAACCAGGACTTTGTTTAGAGAAATGTTTTCCGGAATATCATAAATAAGTATTTTACATTTTCTTAAATATATTTTTGAGTTTCTTATTGCTATTTTATATTTTTTGAAACTGATTTCGGTTTTCGCATATTATAATATTTTACTTTATAACCTGTAGTGAAAGTTTTATTTTATGCTTTGTTTTCCACATTTTGTTTTTATTTTTAGAGTTTACGTGAAAATGATGCATTTTTTGTTTCAACAATAAAGTTTATTTATTTATTTCCACAAATATGTTTTTCACTTTTAGTTGTGACTAAAAACTATCAATGGCACACCTTGTGTGCCACCGGCTTGACAACAATTTTGCAACCAGAGGCCGATGGCACACGCTGTGTGCCAGCACATAAAAACGTAGCCAAAAGCCATGCCAAAAATATATTACAGTGGCTACAAATCAGAAAAAAATCGAAAATATATATATTTTTTTTTAAATTTACTCTCGGCTTTTGACATGCGCGCACGGCAGAAATGGCCGGCAGTGAACGTGTTAATAACAAATACAGTCGCACATCAGCTAGGATTACAATTACACCTGCTAAATACACCAATTTACCTTTCGGGATTTTTAGGTCTCGGTACGACTGTAACGCACTATACTGAAGCTCCACCAAAATAGACGATGTCACCTTAAATGTGAAATATTATGTTATTTCGGATATCACCTTCGACATGGATATTTTAATAGGCAGAAATTTTACTGAAATGAAAACATTATCTATTATCGTATTGATAATACCTTATCTTTCCATCATAAAGCAGATACGCCTTCATGGTTAACTAATCTTACCTATGGCAAACTATCCGATCTCGAACGGATATCCCTGCAAACACTCTTGACAGAATACGCCTGTTGTATTTTTCAAAATCTAAATTATTTAGGCGAAGCTCACTCCGTCTCGTTGTCGATAGAATTGGTAACCACTAAGCCGGTGACACATCGAGCGTACCGTTGTCGCGGGGAAAAAGATAAACAACTTTACAGAGAGACCATTACAAATTTATTACAAACACACATTATTCGTGAAAGTAAATCACCGTATTCAAGTCCTGCTTTCCTTATACCAAAAAGATGGCACGAAACGTTTAGTGGTAGACTATAGGGCATTAAACAAAATCACTGTTAAAAATTCTTTCCCATGCCTCTTATAGAAGACATAGTTGACAATCTTAGTGGGTATAAGTATTTTACTAGTCTCGATTTGGCGGCAGGCTATCATCAGATCCCTATGGCTGAAGACTCAATTAAATATACTACCTTTATAGCCCCAGAGGGCCATTACGAGTACCTCCGAGTTCCTTTTGGTCTCTGTAATGCCCCTTCTGTGTTTCAACAATTTATGACCGAAATTTTGCAACCATTGCGATCATTTCATATTATTCCATATCTCTTGATGATATCCTGATTCCCTCAAAAACCATTGCTGACGGCATACATTTGTTACAACAAGTTCTTGCGATCTTAAAAAAATATAGTCTCACCCTTAATCTCTCCAAATGTCTTTTCTTAGTCGAAACCATCACTCATTTGACTTATGATAACTCATTGAATGAAATAACCCCTTCTAACTCTAAAATTGAAGCTGTTCTTCAGTTCCCCTGTCCCCAAAAATCAGCACCAACTCAGACAATTCCTTGGGTTAGTGGGGTACTTTCGCAAGTTTATTCAGGATTTTGCGAGACAAACAGCTCCTCTCACAAAATTATTAAAGAAACTTTCGTCCTGAAATGGTCGCGACTACGCACACTGATATATTCAATGCTCTTAAACAAAAAATTTGTTCAAAACCAATTTTAACTATTTTTGATCCCAATCTACCCATCATCGTCTATACCGACGCCAGTCATGATGGATAGGCTAGCATTCTAGTACAAAAGCATGGGTCTAAGGAAAAACCAATAGCTTACTTTAGTAAACAGACTATAGATTCTGAAAAAAATTACCATTCTTTTGAATTGGAATTGTTAGCAATCGTGAAAACGTTGGAGAAATTTAAGTATTATTTACTAGGGAAAGACTTTACCATAATTACAGATTGCAATGCAGTTAAAAACGCTTGGAGCAAACAAACTATTATTCCGCGGATAGCACGATGGATTCTCTTTTTTGCAAGATTTCTGTTTCAAAATTGAACATAAAGCAGGATCTCAAATGCAGCATGTCGATGCTTTAAGTCGAAATTTTCCGTCAGCGTCGGAACCACTTTCCCCGGAACGCATCCTTTTACTCCGAGAGAGTGATTACTTACGCGAAGCTCAAGATCAAGATCAAACGATTCGAACAATCAAAGACATTTTATTAAGTGGTGACCGAGATTCTCATAAAGACATTTTTAATAACTATGATTTACGAGGTAACAAAGTTTTTAAATTAACTCCAACAGGTCGCAAATGGGTGGTTCCTAAAAACTGTCGTTGGCAAATTGTTAAACAAAATCATGATGACATCGGTCATTTTGCATTTGATAAAACCTTAGAACGAATTAAGAAAAAATTTTTTGGTTCCATAAAATGAATCGGTTTGTCCAAAAATACATTAATGCCTGTTTACCTTGTCTCTACCATAAAGAACAAGGCGGTAAAAAACCCGGTTACCTCCATTCTCTCCCAAAGTATGCTAGACCTCACCATACACTTCATTTTGGACCATCTTGGTCCCTTCATAGAAACCTTAACCGGTAACAAATACTTGTTGGTAACAGTAGATGGATTCTCTAAGTTTACCTACATTTACGCTGTACCAAATACATCAGCAAACCACGTCATAGACAAGTTGACAGAGCTGTTTACTACATTTGGAAATCCTAAACGACTAATTACGGATGCAGGGAAAGCATTTACTTCCAATGCTTTCCAAAAGTTTGTAGAAGACAGAGGTATTAAGATCTTCGTAACAGCGGTAGGAATGGCTAGAGCAAACGGACAAGTAGAGCGAGTCAATAAAACTCTTTTGGATGCCTTAGCTACCACAAGTGCCAACAGCAGACCAAATACCTGGGATAACCAGATACCAAAGATTCAACAGGGATTAAATAGCACTAGGCACCGCATAACTCAGTATACGCCCGCCGAAATTGCCTTCGGTTATCACTTAAGAACAGACACCAACATTCAAGACGTGGTCGAGGAAGACATACTAGACGTTACTACGATTCGTACAGAGGTAACTCGTCGCTTAGAGGAGAACAGAGTCAAACAGGATTTATCTTTTAACCAGAAACGTCGGGCACCCAAGTTCTACACAGTAGGCGATTTAGTTTTAAACAAGGTTACCAGTTTTCCTGCCACCAATGAGAGTAAAAAGCTTCTGCCCAAGTTCCGAGGCCCTTTTAAAGTTGTAGAAGTCTTACCAAACGATCGTTATCGAGTGCAAGAGGATAGACATACTGACCGTTCCAGTCGTCCTTACGACGGAATCGTTGGTATAGAGCACATGAAACCTTTTGCAGTTCAACAGAGTTAAAAACAGGTAAGCACATTTGTGCCCTCCTAGTACCCATAGAGAGGTCCTTGATGACCATAGAGAGGTCCTTGATGACCATAGAGAGGTCCTTGATGACCATAGAGAGGTCCTTGATGACCATAGAGCGGTCCTGGATGACCATAGAGCGGTCCTTGATGACCATAGAGAGGTCCTTGATGACCATAGAGCGGTCCTTGATGACCACCTTCGCCACATACGGCACTACATTAGAGCGCCCTAGACGGCACTCAGTCTATATCTCTTTTAATTTTTTTTTCTTTTTGTCTAGTTGTTGTCCTTCCAGGCCATAGTCGCTTCGAGGACGAACGACCTATCAGGATGACCGTGCAGACCCATCTTCCCTGGGATTAACAGAGTTGGCGGCGCGATTACCTGACTTGACATAATTGTCAATAGAATATTAGTTAGATATTTTTAGCGCATTCAGAGCTTAGCGACTCTTTGAACGTATTGTGTCATTGAATGAATATAATAATTGGTTCTCCAAATCGTGTTTAATATTCAAAATATTAGTAAAGCCTACATAAATAAGTAATCTGCTAAGATACATATATGTTTGTTATACCTACATATATACTCTTTTATTTTTTGATTATGTATTCACTAGATTATTTTTTCTTACTGCATAATCTGTTTTATGTTAACTTCATTCTTGTATCCTGTATATGACACCATAAGGTACAATTTTATTTTCTTATTTAATGTGTTTTAATAAAGTTCTTAGGGTAAAGGCACCAGTTTTGACAGTAACCCAATTATTGACACTTGCATCTTTAATGTTTGAGACCACATATGAATTCAAACTTGGCGTCATATCTAAGCCTAACTTGTCAGCCACAGATTCCCGAATTAATCTACTAACCCTTGAGTGACAGAGCCAGAAAACGGGATATCATATCAGTCTCTTACATGTGCCAGTATCTTAACGATTTCGCTAAGAAGGTGTAATTTACAGCACTTCATTTTTAACGCTTATTAAGATTATTGTTTCATTTGCAACACAATGGTGCTTCCCGTTTTTAAAAATAACGAAGGGAACCAATTTCTGACAGGGGGTGTCAATAACAGGTTTACATATGCGTCAATGATTGGAATGCTGCACACAAATTATTGACAACTTGAATGCCCAGTTATCTCTCCCATGATAAAAATCGGTAGAATAGACTTATTATACGTAGGTACCCACTTAATACTCCAAGAATTCAATAATACGACTTTTCCTGATTAATGGAGCTGGTTATTCAAAAAACGACTCAAGTTGTTTTTTAAACTTTATTCAAAAACTATTTCCAGCATTGGCTATACAGAGGGGATACAGTTTCATAGGAGATTGCTGAGGGAAAGTATCTAGGTACCTACCTAGTCAAATTTATATTTTTCGTTCTCAGGTTAACTTTTTAAATGGATCCGACAAAGTCTTCTAAACGAAACAGGAAGAATAAATACCAAAAGAGGAAGGACCCAACTGAGCGAAGAAAAAATATGAAGAGGGACAAATGTTGGCAGCTATCAGTGCCGTGAAGAATGGTGTCCCAGTTGCAACAGCAGCCCGGAATTATGGGGTACCCCGTATTACTTTATTCTACAAAGCAACTGGTAAATCCCCAATTAGCTGTAAGTCTGGCCCCGAAAGTGTTTTGAAACCAGAAGAAGAAGACGTCCTCATTCACTGGATCTACGAGGATGTTTAGAGCAGGGTTCCCAGTTACTGCCAACCAACTGAAAGACAGTGTTCAGCATCTGTTGAAGACGGAACTGAAAAGAAAATCACCATTTATAAATGATCGGCCTGGGAAAAAGTGGTTACAGTGCTTCAGGACCGCCACCCTTCTATCTGCGACTGCGGATTGCTGAGAATTTAACAGCCATCAGGGCCTCAGTAACAAAAGAAGACATTGTCAGTTGGTTCGAGCAAATCGAACAGTACTTGCGACAACACTCTTTGTTTGATGTATTGGATGATCCCAAAAGAGTGTATAATAGTGACGAGTCGGCATTTTTTCTTAACCCAACGACATAAAGGTTTTGGCTCCTAAGGGTACAAAGAATGTATACCTCACCAAAAATAATGACGAAAAAGAGTGGTTGACTGTCCTAATTACAGCCAATGCTTGTGACGATCTAGCTCCACCAATGGTGGTGTTCAAGTATGAAAGAGTGCCAGATAACATCGCCGAAAGTGTTCCTGATGGTTGGGGCATGGGAAAATCGGAAAGTGGGTGGATGACGGGTGCCACCTTTTACGAATATATCACCAACATATTCCAACCTTGGCTCGAAACTAATGAGATCACCCGCCCAGTACTTTTCTTCATGGATGGTCACACTTCGCATTTAACTTACCATTTAAGTGATTATTGTTTAAAAAACAATATCATCTTGATCGCATTGCCCCCGAACACTACCCACTTCATGCAGCCGATGGACGTGTCCGTGTTTCGGTCCCTGAAAGGAAAATGGAAGTCCAAAGTGCATGATTGGCGGATTAAACGACTAAATCAACCAAAAGTTATATTAAAGAAGAAAGACTTTTGCCCTTTATTAAATGAGGTCCTAGAAGAAATTGATCCATCAACAGTTACCAATGGTTTCCGAAAGTGCAGACTAGTACCCTGGGACATGAGTACCATAAGTATGTTCTCTGATGATACCACGACTTCCACTTCTCCAAAACCACCTTCCCAGAGTACAATTCTACAGTTTCTGTTGGTTCTAGAAAGGTTCATAGGTGAAGAAACTGTCAAGTTGTTCAAATAATCATCAAGAGGAACTGGAAATATAGAAGATGATTCCTCTAATTTCATTGTTTGGAAAAGGATGAGAAGGTGTTGCTACTTGGAGTCTAACAATGAAGGGACTTTGGAATCCAACTCAAGAAGAAGTCATTGAAAAGGAGCTTAGAATTGAACAGGACAATGGAGTCAGTGCTCACAGCACACCACGTACCATGCATTGATATGTGTAGATGCCATTGTACACAGTTCAGCCCAAATCACCTGGAAAACCCAATACCTCTGTGTTACGAAGTCCCTCCAAGAGAGCTGATCCTGCAGTCAATGCTTCCAGTTTAGATCAATTTGAGCCACATCCAAACCTGTAGAAACCACCGTACACATTCAACCTAAATCATCTGAAAAATCCAATAAGTTACCAGTACCAAGCCCTTTCAAGAGAGCTCTTCTTTGGCCTGAGGCCCGTGAAAAGACCATAAAAAATCATAAGAGAGGTTATGCCAAGTGGCTTCAGTGGCTTCAACTGAATATAAAAATTACCTGAAGAGGAAGATGGACAAGAAAGCAGAAGAGGAAGAAAAGAAAAAGACACGAGCATCAGAGTGAGCTAAAAAGAAAGCAGAAAGAGAGCATATTAAATTACAGAAAGCAGCAGAGAGAGAAAGAAAAAAAAGAAAGTTCCTGAAACATCTAGTGAAGAAGAACAAGAAGTGTGGGAACCACAAGATGAGTCAGATGAGAACAGTGAGAAAGACGAAAATCCTGGACAACATGGTGGTTATTCTTGAAGCAATACCTGAGATTAATTATGGCAAAAACGAGTTACGGGTCAATGAATGTCAGTGCTTTAAAAGCGGAGCTAAGAAATTAAGGGGGGGGGGGGGGAATTAAGCGGGTTGAAAGAACAGTTAATTCAGAGGTAAGTTTGTTTACTGTTTACACACATTTTTTGTCAAAAGTATGCTTATTTACCGAGGTTACAGCTATGTTTTTTCTTTTTACTGATTTCAAGACTATGATAGAAATAATAATTTTATTGTAAACTTATGTCCTTTTTTCCGAACAAAACGGGACTGCGCAACACTGCGGCATGCTCGATATTTTTACGGTACGGTTTTAAGGTATATAAACTTTGTTTTCACGCCCCTAGTAACAAACTTTGACAGCTATACTTCAGGACCTTACTCGACAGTGGCGCCAACTGGTGAGTACAAAAACGGTAGCCCTCATTCATAATAAGTGAAGCAACTGAAATTGACGTCATAGCTTTCTTTTGAAGCTCAGCCTAATAATTCAATTACCGATTCGATGCAAGAATGTAGATTATGTTTAGGAACTATTCACAACATTATAAAAAAAGCTTAAGTTTGTGCTGTACAGATACAGACCTAAACAGACGCTAGTACCAGGAGATCAAGAAAAGACGCATCCAGTTTGGTCAGTGGTTCATTAAAAAATCAAACTTAATGATAATTTTTTGCGCCAGATTATTTGCAGTGAAGAATCAAAATTTTCCAATATGGGCATGTTTAACAGGAAAAATAGCCACTGTTGGAGTCGAGAAAAAGCCGATGCTCTTCCGTCCTTGTAACCCGCAGAGACGCTTTAGTGTTAATGTTTGGTGTGATTTGATCGGCTCAAAAATTGTAGGCCCAGTATTTTATCAAGGTGCATTAACTGGTGAACGGTACGCCGAAATGTTAACCGCCACACTTCGAGAGTTTTTGGATGACCTGAATTTAATAGATAGACAACAGATCTACTTTCAACAAGATGGAGATCCTGCCCATAATGTTCGCCAGATTGATATTCTATTACAGGCCTTTTTGATGACAGATATTTTGTCAACTAACGGCCCTGTCCATATGCCTCCTCGGTCACCAGACATAACGCCTATGGATTTTTTCTTTGGGGATATTTAAAGAATGCGGTATGAAAGGAGGTATGATAATCTTGAGGATCTCCAGCAACGCATAATTGATACTATCAATACTATTGATGGTAGAATCATTGCCAAGGCTACTAGGAGCGTTTACAAATTTTGTTGTTTTTTTTGTTTATACATGTAAAAGAGAGTTGACATCACCTTTATTAGGATCGTCAATTTTAGGATTATAAAACGACATTGTGCATTGTATTGAGAATTGTAGTTTTATAATATTATTTTTAAATCTAGTACTAGAATTTAATATTCCAATACATATATAAAGCAATAAGGTGAATACCAATACACCCTGACAATCATGATGATTGCTAAAGTGGTAATATTATTTATGATATTGATTCAAATATCATGCCATTTAACACAAAAAGGAGTTACAGTAAAATATGGTGAAATAATCATAAATGGTTATTCTCAGTGTAATTTTAAGTCCAATGGAATAGAATACAGCTACAACAACAACGGAACAGTGCCTGGATTTTGGTTTGGATTAATAGACTACAATTGTGATAAAGAATATGGACACTTAATATCTAAATTTGAATGCAAAGATTGTGGGTTGTTTTGTACTTACAATGAAATAGTTCCTGGGTGTAAACAAGTTGTGTTTCCATTAATAATAGGAATTATAATTGGAACATTAACTGGTGTATTAATATTTCTATTTATGATTACAATTGGGAATAGATTGATAGGATCAATTTATTATAAAATCTTAGTCAAACTCCATGTAAGGAAAGATAATAAATTAATAAGATGGGCAAGTAGGAACAAAAGAGTTAATCAAACTAGCAGTGTGGACATTGAATTTGATGACATAAATATCAAAAGTGAAAAATACAAAAAATATAAAGTACATAAAACAAGATGAATCAAAATGAACAATATAATCAAGAAAATGGAAGAACCTAAATATATAGATGTTAGTCAAATACATAAAAGAGTTTACAATCCTATAATGACTCAACCAACATATCCAACCTATCAAAGAGACCAGACATTTGTGGAACTGCACAATGAAATAAAGCAAGCAATAACTAACAAAGCTGAAACTGATAATGAGAAAACAGGCAAAAATTTAACAGATAACTTAAACAAAGGTTTAGATGAAGATAGACAGAGAGATGAGAAATTAATTTCAGCAAAAGCTAAAAGAAGAGAGATACTAGATAAATATAAAGCCAATGAAAATAAACAAGGTACATCAATAGTAACAAAAGCAATGGTAGGAATGGCATTGATGTCAGCATTAAATACTGGTGAATGTTGTGACCAAACATTATACTTAAGTTCAAATGGCAAAATCTGTGACAATACAGAATGCAAAGATATAAGGATGTATCAGTTTCCTTTACAGAGTGGTCAATCAATATGTTTTAAAGATTTAGATGGAGAAATTCTTAAAATTAAAATTAAAGAAAGTTATTATTTAAATAGGTTTAATCTCATGTACAAAACTACTGATTATAAAATTGATATAGATCATTATTACAAATGCAAAGGTAGTGGCCAATGTGGTTATAATGGATGCTCTAGAGGAATGATTGGAGAACAATTTACTAAAGAAAACACCACATCAATTATTGGTTATGATTGTCTTGGAGATGGATCTGGTTGTGATACATGGTGTTACAATGGTTGGGCATGTATTTACTTTTAAATGGAAAATAATAGAAATAGGTGATCATTATCCAGTTTACAGGAAATATGCACAAATATGGGAAGTAATGCTAGAGCTTGAATATAGAGGGGTTGTTATGACCAAGAAGTTAAATGTTAATAATCCTACTATAAATATAAATTATAAGGATATTAAGAAAATTAAGGATTTGCCAATTTATGTAACTGGGTTTACATCAGAATTAGAAGATATTGAAGATAGTGCAGTAGTGATTAATAATGCATTATACAATGTTAAAGCTTCCAGAATAAACTTTCCTGAAACAGGTTTAATTGGAGATTACCAAATTGACACTGAAAATATCACAAGAACTTATGATGTTAGTAAAATTCAGTGTAGGGTTTCAAGCTGTAATCCAACATGCATTACATCAGAACCAGTAATTAAAAGATTTAGAAGAATTGACAATTCAGCAAGTTCAATAACAAGATATAAATCACTAAGTAATGGAAGAATAATAGAATACAAGCAAAATGTCAAATCTTTTCCATATCACGAAACTGGTTCCTGTTCCCAATTATGTTGTCAATACATCATAAATCTTCTATATCTGTTTGTACAAAAATTCTATATTCATCTGTATATAATTGTACATTTGCCTGTATCTTTGCCTAAGGGGGGAGATGTAAAAGAGAGTTGACATCACCTTTATTAGGATCGTCAAACTCCTTTTGTTTTCTATTCACATTATTCACTAGAGTGACAGTTGACAGATAACTAATATTTAAACCAACATATTGTGAAATAATAGCTTAAATGTCGTTTCTTTGTTATTACAGGTATGTTTGTAAACTATTATAAATGTGTAATACTTAGTTTCAGTTGTAACACTATTTCTAATAAAACATTTCTTTGTTATTACAGAGCAACTCAATAAGTTTTTATTTTACGCCGACGACACCTATTCCGTATTTATACGAGAAGAAATAAAACATTATATACATAATAATTTAAGTTTATAGAATAATTTAAATAAACGATACTATTTCACATCATGGATATTCCTCTTACATTATACTTTACGGTAAGTAAAATTTCGACAACTAACACAGCCACCTCGACAAACTTTAAAAATCATCAATAACCTTGTCATCTTTGACTTTAGGATAAAAGGTCATAGGACATATTCTGTTCAGAATTAAATTTCCAATCGATTGAGAATATTGTATACTGACTGTCCCATTTGAAAAAATTGAACTTTTTGACATAACTCGTGAACGCGATGTTCGATTTTTATTCCATTTTCACCATTGTAATCAGCGGAAAAAATACTACTAGTTTGCCAATTTAACCGACTTTGTGGCTAGTATAATAACGAACTTAGGAATAGTGCCGACTTAAGTTTGAAAATGTATACCTATAAACATACATACCTACATATATCCAAAGTAATATGCCTGAAAGTGTTTCCTCGCAACGAATGTAAGTATAACTTTCTCAGAAATTTTAAACGAACAGTGCCACATGCACGAAAATATTTTTCAAAAACAATTTCTTTTAATTTTTGGTACTTAAAATCATTTTGTGAACGATTATTTCTTTAAAATTTGTAAGTTATACATTTGTTGTGAGGCAACACTGTCAGACACACTACTTTGGTTTTGTTTGTTTTTTTCTAAATACTTATGGCTTTTTGCTTGTGTACACTGAAATGTCCGTGTAAAAAATAATTTTTAACTTGTCAATGGTTTTTATTATCCACCCACAGCAGTGTATTTTAAGAACTAATTCAAAATTACGCCAATATATCGGAAACTATATGAGACTTTACCTACCTATAAGCATATGTGGTCGAAATAATTCATAATAACTATATTTATGTCTCGCAGAAATATCTACATCGGTTCACCAAACACTCTGTATATACCTCTGCGTCTCCATAAGTTCATATATATAGTGCTTTCGAAAAGTAACGAAAAAATTCATTATTTCTGAAATTGTTCTGAGTTTTTCGAAAAAATCCTCTGACACGTCAATTTTGTTTTAATGTTCAAAAAGAATTTATTAATCGTCTTGGCTACTGCCATCGATTGAGGCTAAAGTTGAAACAAAATATTGCTGACAAGCAGAAGTAGAAAGTGTTAGCAGCGGCATCGGGACCCACTGAGGTGCCTATGTTTGTGTTATACAGGGTGATTTAGCTAACCCGTTCATTAAAAGTTTATGAACTTCCCATTAAAATTTATTTTTGAAAATTTGGAATTAGGGGTTAGCGGGGACGGTCTATTCAACTAAAGTACTTGTGTTTTTCTGACACTTCCGGTTATACCGGAAGTAGCTATCAACTTCCTTATTTTAAATGGAACACCCAGTATATTAATACATTTTTGAATTCCCCCTAATTTTAGGTTGACTTTCTTAACAATTCCCTATACCTATCTTCACCAGTTTTTGAGATATTTTAATTTTTTTGGAAAAAATTAGGTTTTGTAGTATCCTATTGAAATGCTCGTCACCGATTCAAAACAAAAGTTACAGTAGCAAACTTTGGTCTGTCCTTGGGTGGACTATTAAGGTTTCAGGTGGTATGTAATTTGATGTTTTATTATTTACAGGGTGTCTAAAAATCGAATTCATTTCAACTGCTCAAAATTCAGTTTTCTTAAATGGAACACCCTGTATTTCATTGCTCTATGTGATGGAGAATTGAGTGATCTTTTATTCTGTAGTAGGATTCCCTATACCTATCTACCACCGTTTTCTTGTTATGCTCAAATGAAGACATATTCAATTTATTTGTCATTCATGGAGAATGTAAAAAAGTTATTAAAAGAACACGTCCCAAAGATGTTACTGGTGATGAAGGTAACCACGTAAATATATTGGCATATTTCAATGCAAATCCACATATGTACGTTTTGAAGTGTATGATGAAAATTTAAATTCTCGTAAATACCTAGAAATGTACGTGTTGGTACCAAATGGATGGCGCTCCAGCCCACTCAACCCGTGAAGTTTACCATGAATTAACCAATATGTTTGAAGATCGCTAGTTTGGGCGTAATGGTCCGTCTCTATGGCCTCCCAGATCACCCGATCTAACGCCTCTTGATTTTTTTTATGGGACCATATCAAGAGTAAAGTCTACTCAACGCCCGTCAATGCCAGAGATGAAGTTATTACATCGAGTTAGAACTGCTTTCGCCGAACTAGATGAAGGAATGATTTTAGAATCTACGACCGTTGAGATTAATAAACGAGTTTTATTGTGCTTAGATAATAACGGACGGCACATAGAACAGTTGTTACACTAATAAGACCTAATTGTTAATATTTAGTTATTATTGTTATGTTTTATTGTTTAGGGTATGATAAGTTCCAAACTGTTTAAAATATGCTTTTATTCATTTTAAGGTAATGTAGATATACCACTTTAAATGAACTTGATTTTGTTTTCAATAATTTTATAACATTGTTTATGATAAAAAATTAATATAAATGATACATTATTTTTATTTTCATGGCCCGCTAGTCAGAAGTAATTTAATAAAATGGAAAACTATATCGAAAAAAAAATACCTCGCAAGAAAAACGGTAGCAGATAGGCATAGGGAATCATAATACAGAATGAAAGATCACTCAATTCTCCATCACATAGAGCAATAAAATACAGGGTGTTCCATTTAAGAAAACTGACTTTGAGCAGTTGAATTTTCTCAGAATGAACTCGATTTTTTAGACACCCTGTAAATAATAAAACATCAAATTACATACCACCTGAAACCTTAATAGTCCGCTCAAGGACAGCCCAAAGTTTGCTACTGTAACTTTTGTTTTGAATCGGTGACGAACATTTCAATAGGATACTACAAAACCTAATTTTTTAAAAAAATTAAAATATCTCAAAACTGCTGAAGATAGGTATAGGGAATTGTTAACAAAGTTAACTTAAAATTAGGAGGGGAGTTCAAAAATGTATTAATATACTGGGTGTTCCATTTAAATAAGGAAGTTGATAGCTACTTCCGGTATAATCGGAAGTGTCAGAAAAGCAGAAGCAGAAGAAGCACGAAAGCGTAGTTGAATAGACCGCCCCGCTAACCCCTTATTCCAAATTTTCAAAATAAATTTCAATGGGAAGTTCATAAACTTTTAATGAACGGGTTAGCTGAATCACCCCTGTATATAACCCAAAACCCTCGTTGAGTCCCGATGCTAACATACCTGATCTCTAAAAATATATAACAAAAGAAATAGATACATTCTTAGAACTATCAATTTTACAAGAGTAACACTTAATATATTACATATGTATATTTTGGGCTTTCCCTTACAAATACCTGCAATATTAAAAAAAAAACAAATGTAAGAAATCATGTTAGGTCACCTCCACCTGAGCAGTAGGCTGCGCCCTCTGAGAAGCCCCTCATTTTGAAGATTCGGCAATGGACAAACGTGATGTTCATATAAACATTTTTCTGCATAAATATGATGGTGTTGATGATGTAGTTTAAACTAGAGAGACGGAGTATTAAGACTATTAAGATATTCTCATTTTAACCGTTGTACTGAAAGGTGTATACAGGGTGGGCCATTGAAAAGGAAACACGCCTGTTTTGGGGCACTTAGAGTAGTTTGAAAAAAACGCTCGAACAGCTCAATTCTTGATTTTTGGGGGACAATTTTTGATGTCAAACTTAATATTGACACGCATCAACCCTAGCCCCAGCAACCCCTAACTCAAGAATTTGAATAGGGAATGGAGGTCGAGCGGCCCCTCATTTGAAGCGTCTTGCAATTTTCTATGCGACAGCATGGTCGAAATTAAATTGCTTCTTTTAAGAAGCCTGTAGTACACATGTTTTTCTTAAGAAGTAGGTTTCGTTCTGTTATCGAATACGCAGGTAATTTTAGTAACTTCTACACTTTTCCCATGTTTATAAACCTAAAAATAATCATGCAAGTAGTCATAGCGACGGTTGAGCCAGACAGACCGTGGGAAAGCCAGTCACGTGAGTCAGCCACCCTGAAGCTCGAGTCTTCGAACCCCCACCCCACCACCCTCACGCCTCACCCCGCACGCCTCATCCCTCCACCCTCACCACTCCACCATCCCTCCACCCCTCTCGTCAACACCCCACCAACTACAGGTTAAGTCTTGTCTACCAGGTCTAGCTATTCTGTTATGGGATCCTATTAAAAGAAAGACGTTATCTGAAAGCCCGCTCGCACGAGAATCTTATCATATGGTTATATAAACAAATTCGATATCTTACGGAAGGCAGATACAGAGTATGAATTATGAGTTTTTTAACATCCCAGGCTGCGTGAAATTACGTGGGCGTCAGCTGTGTACGGCAAATTGTTACAAACAGCCCAAGTATATCGATTTGCTATAGATTCTTATGGGGAAACACACACAAATTATGGAATACCGTGAAATTACAAGAGTACCGTGGGCGTCATTTTATATGGCGAAACAGCCCAAGTATATCGATTTAGCATAGATTCTTATGGGGAAACACATTATGGATCTCAAGAGGCCTTTTCGCTCATCAAGAGGGGGTTCTCATCAGTATATGATGAAGTGGAAAGCCTTTATAGCTGTCTTATGGGGAAACACACACACAAACTATTACAAGAGTAACGTGCCATTTTATACGGCGAAACAGCCCAAGTATATCGATTTAGCATAGATTCTTATGGGGAAACACACACAAATTATGGAATACCGTGAAAAATACAATAGTAGCGCCGGCAAGGCGAAACAACTCAAGTATATCGATTTAGCATAGATTCTTATGGGGAAACACACACAAATTATGGAATACCGTGAAACTACAAGAGTAACGTGGCATTTTATACGGCGAAACAGCCCAAGTATATCGATTTAGCATAGATTCTTATGTGGAAACACACACAAATTATGGAATACCGTGAAACTACAAGAGTACCGTGGCATTTTATATAGTGAAACAACTAAAAGTATATCGATTTAGCATAGATTCTTATGGGGAAACACACACAAATTATGGAATACCGTGAAATTACAATAGTAGCGCGGGCATGACGAAACAGCCCAAGTATGTCGATTTAGCATAGATTCTTATGGGAAACACACACAAATTATGGAATACCGTGAAATTACAATAGTAGCGCGGGCATGGCGAAATTGCTACAAACAGCCCAAGTATATCGAGCTAGCATAGATTCTTATGGGGAAACACACAGATTATGGAATACCGTGAAATTACAATAGTAGCGCGGGCATGACGAAACAGCCCAAGTATATCGATTTTAGCATAGATTCTTATGGGGAAACACACACACAAATTATGGAATACCGTGAAATTACAAGAGTACCGTGAGCATGACGAAACAACTCAAGTATATCGATTTAGCATAGATTCTTATGGGGAAACACACAGATTATGGAATACCGTGAAATTACAATAGTAGCGCGGGCATGACGAAACAGCCCAAGTATATCGATTTTAGCATAGATTCTTATGGGGAAACACACACACAAATTATGGAATACCGTGAAATTACAATAGTAGCGCGGGCATGACGAAACAGCCCAAGTATATCGATTTTAGCATAGATTCTTATGGGGAAACACACACACAGATTATGGAATACCGTGAAATTACAATAGTAGCGCGGGCATGACGAAACAGCCCAAGTATATCGATTTAGCATAGATTCTTATGGGGAAACACACACAAATTATGGAATACCGGGAAATTACAAGAGTAACGTGGGCATGGTGAAATAGCTCAAGTATATCGATTTACCATAGATTCTTATGAGGAAACACACACAAATTATTACAAGAGTAACGTGGCATTTTATACGGCGAAACAGCCCAAGTATATCGATTTAGCATAGATTCTTATGGGGAAACACACACAAATTATGGAATACCGTGAAATTACAATAGTAGCGCCGGCAAGGCGAAACAACTCAAGTATATCGATTTAGCATAGATTCTTATGGGGAAACACACACAAATTATGGAATACCGTGAAATTACAATAGTAGCGCGGGCATGACGAAACAGCCCAAGTATGTCGATTTAGCATAGATTCTTATGGGGAAACACACACAAATTATGGAATACCGGGAAATTACAAGAGTAACGTGGGCATGGTGAAATAGCTCAAGTATATCGATTTACCATAGATTCTTATGAGGAAACACACACAAATTATTACAAGAGTAACGTGGCATTTTATACGGCGAAACAGCCCAAGTATATCGATTTAGCATAGATTCTTATGGGGAAACACACACAAATTATGGAATACCGTGAAATTACAATAGTAGCGCCGGCAAGGCGAAACAACTCAAGTATATCGATTTAGCATAGATTCTTATGGGGAAACACACACAAATTATGGAATACCGTGAAATTACAATAGTAGCGCGGGCATGACGAAACAGCCCAAATATGTCGATTTAGCATAGATTCTTATGGGGAAACACACACAAATTATGGAATACCGTGAAATTACAAGAGTAACGTGGCATTTTATATGGCGAAACAGCCCAAGTATATCGATTTAGCATAGATTCTTATGTGGAAACACACACAAATTATGGAATACCGTGAAACTACAAGAGTACCGTGGCATTTTATATAGTGAAACAACTAAAAGTATATCGATTTAGCATAGATTCTTATGTGGAAACACACACAAATTATGGAATACCGTGAAACTACAAGAGTACTGTGGCATTTTATATAGTGAAACAACTAAAAGTATATCGATTTAGCATAGATTCTTATGTGGAAACACACACAAATTATGGAATACCGTGAAAATACAATAGTAGCGTGGACATGGTGAAATTGCTACAAACAGCCCAAGTATATCGAACTAGCATAGATTCTTATGGGGAAACACACACAAATTATGGAATACCGTGAAATTACAAGAGTACCGTGGCATTTTATATAGTGAAACAGCCCAAGTATATCGATTTAGCATAGATTCTTATGGGGAAACACACACACAAATTATGGAATACCGTGAAATTACAAGAGTAGCGTGGGCATGGCGAAACAGTCCAAGTATATCGATTTAACATAGATTCTTATGGGGAAACACACACAAATTATGGAATACCGGGAAATTACAAGAGTAACGTGGCATTTTATATGGCGAAACAGCCCAAGTATATCGATTTATCATCGATTCTTATGGGGAAACACACACAAATTATGGAATACCGTGAAATTACAAGAGTAACGTGGCATTTTATATGGCGAAACAGCCCAAGTATTTCGATTTAGCATAGATTCTTATGGGGAAGCACACACGCAAATTATGGATTTCAAGAAGCCTTTTCGATCATCAAGAGGAGGTTCTCATCCGTATATGATGAAGTGGAAGTAACCTTCAGTCAGGTGTTTGAGTTCCACGGCTGCTACTATCACGGTTGCCCTACGTGTTTCAAGCATAACAGAGACACGCCTTTGCAAGATGATCCCTTCCAGACATTAAACACCCGCCATGAGGCCACCGTCGCAAAAAAAAACCATCAGGTTAAGGGAATTTGGTTACGAAGTAATCGAAATGTGGGAATGTGAGTTTAGAAACCATCTTCAGAAGAACGAAGAGCTCCGTATCTACAGGGAAAACCACCAGCTAGTCACACTAACATCGCCAAACCCTCGCGATGCTTTTTATGGAAGCCGTACAGGAAACACTACGGAGTACTACAAGTGCGGAGAAGATCAAATATGCTGACGTGTGTTCCCTGTATCCCTGGGTATACAAATACGGAAAATTCCCGTTCTAGGTTTTCTTGTACCCTTAACTTAACTATGTGTCTTAAATTATTAATACAACACTTAGTGGGTGTTCTCACCAAAAGCAATCGGCGACGCAACGCGACGGCAACGCAACAGCAACGCGACGTAGCGCTAATATTTCGATACACGTGTTTCCACTGACCGCAACTCAACTCAACTGCAACCCAATCAATCAGAAACCGGTTGCTAGAAGTGCTGTTGCCCGCGTCGCGATCGTCAGTTGTAGTCGAGTTGTTTGAAAAATACATGCTTATAATGGACGATACTGCTAAAAATTTGAAATTTGTGGAACTTGTGGAAACATATCAGTGTTTATACGATATAAAGAATGATTCTTACACCCGAATGGACATCAAGGAAAAAGCATGGATGGAAATTTCTAAAGCAATGAATGAATCTGGTAAGTTGTTAAAGTATTTATTTTATATATTATATGGTTATACAGTGTGTCCACGGCTGGATTTGACAGGATTTTTTTAATTTTATAAAAGAAACATTTTGGTTATCAAATAAAATGACTACAATGCTGAAATGATTACCATGCAAAAAAATTATTATTTGATATACACTATACCTACAGGGTGCTCAGAAATGGAAAAATGGAAAATTTCATCACGTTTTTTTTTCATGAAAAAAAATAGATTTAGAGCAGGCATAGTGCGAAGAAATTAGTACAATAAATTTTCTATATTTAAGTATTAATATATCGGTTACACAATGTGATTCCACTGATATGGTATAGCCCCAGCAGGCGTCAGAAAATAATCACAAAGTCGCTCCCTAATATTCTGTGCTTCTGAATGATTACGTATAATTTGTGGTTGTGGCATAGGTTCAATTGGAATGTGTACTTGATCCTGGCGATCTGCAATAGTTTCTGTTGGTTGGGTAAATATTCCCTGCTTGATTCGTATGAAATTATGTAAAACACACGCTGCTTTAATTACAGAATTTATAGTTTCTTCTTTACAGCAAATTGGGCCTTCAAATAAACGGAATTTAGACACCAACATCCCAAATGCACATTCGACACTTCTCCGTCCTCTTGATAAGCGGTAATTAAAAACTCTTTTTCTGTTATCTAAAGTACGTTTCGAATAAGGTCTCATTATATAGTTTTTGAGAGGAAAGGCTTCATCTGCTACGAAGTAAAAAGGAAAATCGTCGTTTCCTAAAGGTAGTGGTCTAGGTTGTGGTAATTCCAACAATCCCAGTTGTAAAGCGTGTCCAAGATTTGATGTACGAAAAACTGCTCCGTCACTATTTCTGCCTATTTCTCCTACATCTATTGTGGTAAATAATCCATCCGCATCAGCACATGCCATAAGAACAATTGAAAAATATCCCTTGTAGTTATAAAACGTTGATCCCGTTTTTGGAAGACGTTTTATTCGAAAATGCTTACCGTCTAAGGAACCCAAACAATTTGGTATATTCCAGAGAGTGTAGTAACGATCAGCAATTGATGTCCATTTTTCCGGAGTAGGTGTACTCATGTATTTAGGTTGTAAAACAGTCCAAATAGCTTCAGTAGTGGTTGCAATTATATTGCTGATTGTTGTGAGACCTCGCATAAAGTAATATGTCAAAGCTCTATAACTGTCGCCTGTTGCTAAATACCTGAAATAAAAAAATACATATAACAATGCTAAAACAAGATATTTTAACTTAATTTTTTTTCAGCGCAAACTTGTAAAGAACGCTGGAAAAATATACGGACTGTTTTCTTACGACACCTCAGGAAAATACCACCAAGTGGGTCAGCTGGAGGCATCAAGAAAAAATATTATTTGGAAGATGCTCTCCAATTTCTACTTCCTTTCGTTAAAAGTAATCGAAAACAGACAAGTAATTTAACTGTAGAGTGTGATGACACAGAGAGCACTGTACCAGAAACTGAAGAAGAAACTGAGTCGTCAGAAGTTAACACCCAATCTCAATTAAATCAAAATGAGCTACCTGAGACACCAACAACTCCCCGAGTAAATCACACAAGAGATAATCGTGTAACCGCACTTAAAAGAAAAAATAAAGATATAGATGCAGAAAAATCACTTGCTGAATACTTTGATGCAAAAAGGGCGAATTTCAGCAATAAAAATGAAAGCGCAGATCAGAAGTTTTTGCTCAGTCTTCTTCCTGATCTAGAATTAATGAACGCTTCTCAAAAAAGGAGATGTAAACGTGAATTTTTAGAAATCATTGACAAAATATTACAGGATAATTCTGAAGGGCATTTTCGTCCGATAAGTGTCAATAGTACGAGGAGCGATTATACTAATAATTTTACTTGTCCACCTGGACCATCCAGTAGTTCTAGCTGCCAATCTAGACTATCAAGTGCCTCCACCTACCACTCAGATACCCTAAACAATTATCAATCGACATCCGAAACACAATCATCACGTTTTACAACGAGTGCGCCTGATCCTTCCGAGCCTTCGAGATCTTTTCAATGTCAATCTGATAATTACGTTTATAATTACGAACATTAGTTTTCGTTATGTTTACTTTAATTTTTTGCAAGAAAAAAATATTTTCATTTCATATGTATATGCTTATCAAAAAAATATAATATAAATAAACTTACCTTAAAGTAATAAGAAGCCTTTCTTCTGCACTTACTGCTTTGCGGTAATTAGTATCTCTCTTGCTTATTTCAGGTTTTATTATTTCTACCAGAGTTTGAAACGTGCGCTTGCTCATACGGTAGAATCCGTGAAATTTAACAGGATCATGATTTAATTCTTGAGCTACTATGTAAGAACTATATCCCAAATTTATCGTATAAAAAGGATTAACCCAAAACCTTCTATTTGTCTTCTTTCTACGCTTTTTCAGTAGCAAGTATGCAGCAGCAATTTCTTCATCCGACGAGGAAGACATTTCTCTCACAACTGATTCCAAAATAAGTTGCTTTCAGTAAGTACACAAGAACAACGCAACAGAAACCGTAGTTGGGTTGCTGTTTCGTTGCTGTCGCCGGTTGCTTCTGGTGAGAACGCCCGCTTATGGAAAACTGGTGTAGACTGGGATCAATCACCTCCTAAATATGTCTCGGATACGGAATCTATTAAATTTTGATTTGCCCTCACTGTCTACTTTGAAAATACCTCGTCATATAAATATTACTAGTATCCATTGCGAGTTACATGGTTACTGTGACGCTAGCGAAAAAGGTTAAGCTGCAGTAGCATATTTCAGAGCTCTTCACGATGATAAGATTAAAACGTATTTTGTCTGTGCAAAATCAAAGGTTGCTCCTCTAAAAAAATTGTCTGTCCCTCGCCTCGAGTTATGTGCTGCTCTACTCCTTACAAAGTTACTTTCCTTTATTCAAAGAACTTATGATAGCCTATCTCAGATTACTAGAATATTTGCTTGGTCAGACTCAACAATTACTTTATCATGGGTACAATCTCCTCCTTATAAATGGACCACTTTTGTCGCAAATCGAGTTTCAAAAATTCAAAATAATATACATCCAAATTTTTGGAATCATATTTCTTCTGAGGACAATCCAGCGGATTGTGCTTCAAGAGGCCTATTACCAAGCGAATTGTTAAACAATTCCTTATGGTGGGCGGGGCCACATTGGCTATCTCTTTCACAAACTCATTGGCCTTCTAACACCACTGAAATTTCAGAGACGTTAGAGGAACAACGCAAACATGTGTTAACCGCGTGTATAAGTGATGATAATCTCATTTCTCTTTTAAATAAATACTCCTCCTTTTCAAAAATTATCCATATTGTAGGTTACGTCATTCGGTTTGTTCATAATTCGAAATATCCTGAAGATCGCAAAATTGGCACATTCACGAAAAAAGGAACTAGATCACGCCGAATTGATTTTAGTTAAACTTGTACAAAGTTTTTAATAATGAAATTTCTAATCTCTTAAATCTTCTTAATTCTTAAATCAAACAAATCTTTGCCCATATATCTTAGAAAATTATCTCCTTTTTTTCGACGACCAAGGTATTCTCAGGGTGGGCGGACGTCTTGTTAATTCTGATCTCTCTTTTCAACAAAAACATCCTGCTCTCTTACCACGTACCCATAGACTCACAGAACTTATTGTGGAAAATGCTCATAAAATGTTTCCTCACCCTGGTATTCAAACTTTGCATTATCTACTCTCTCAACGCTATTGGATAATATCTCCTAAACCAACTATTCGTAAAATAATTTCACGATGTCATAAATGCTTTAGAATAAACCCTCCTTCTGTTCAGCCTGTCATGGGATATCTACCTAGACCTAGAGTCTCTCAACTTAAAACGTTTTCAGAAGTAGCTACTGATTTCGCTGGTCCTCTCTTAATAACTATGAGTAAATCACGAGGTGCCAAGACTCTTAAATCTTATATTTGTTTATTTGTGTGCATGTCAACGAAGGCTATTCACCTACAGTTAGTATCTGAGTTGACTTCCGATGCCTTTCTAGCAGCTTTACGCCGCTTTATAGCTCGTAGAGGTCATTGCAGTCATATTTACAGTGATTGTGGTACAAATTATGTTGGGGCTTCCAAAGAATTACGTAGACTTATGTCTCAATCTTCAGATATTGAAAATATTCAGTGGCATTTTAATCCCCCTCATGCACGTAACTTTGGCGGTTTATGGGAGGCAGGCATTAAATCTGTAAAAAGCCCACTTACATAGAGTTATAGGAGAACAAATCTTGACTTATGAGGAACTCAATACTGTGTTGATACAAATGGAGGCAGTGTTGAACTCAAGGCCATTATGTCCGATGAGTACTTATCCGAATGACCTTAATGCATTAAGTCCTGGTCATTTTTTAACTATGGAACCGCTCAATTCGCCTCCCGATGATGACTTAACAGATGTTAAAATAGATAGACTTTCTCGATGGCAATGGCTTCAACGCCTTGTGACGTGCTACTCAAGACACCAGCACTTACCCTATTATGCGAAGTAGAGGTAGCGGCCGACTAGCCACAGTGAAGACGGGCCGGGTACATATATATAGAAGATAAAGTTGAGAGCGCCACTTGGTTTTACGCTACCGCTACTCTATCTCAGCAAACCAAGAAAGCCAGTCAATGGGTTGGCAAACTATTGCTGGTGTTTAGAACCAATGTTATAATTAAGTGTGATTAAAGTCATAAATACTTATAACACAATCTTTGCTACCTCGTTGTATATAAAAAAAAAAGGCGTGGTCTGTTAATAAACACATATACTCAGAGTACCTACATATTTAATAAACAGATATAAATATATATACATAAAATATTAAAACAGGTAATATATGGTGTCACCAATAATCAATTAGGAGAAATACGTATTTCAAATTCTTATGTTAATTTGACAGCGGAACTTACTGTCCGTGTTAACACGTTCAGCGCACAATATGTCGCAACATTAAGCGTAGTGATCAAAGTGGTGATAAAAAAAATAAACTCAGGTAAGCGCAAATAGATATGATTACAAAAGGTAGCAAAAAAAAAATATGAATATACACACTACATGTACATCGCAGTATGCGAAAAATAATAATAATAAAAAAAAAAGGTATAGAGTAGGCAACATGCAACTTAGCTGGATTCAAATCAGCACAGCAGGCCGTGCAGAAAAATTCGAGAGGCAGTAGAATCACAAGAGGCAGCGGGGTCCCGTATCAATGGAGTCTGAAGCTACGAATCCAACTCTCTTCAGCTCTCCTCCCAGACAGGTTATCACCCCGAAAAGATCCACAAGCAACTGTCCATAAGCTCCTTATAAAAAAGAGTGACGAAAATACGGCTCAAAAGAGGCCATATACGATATGCCCCAAAAAAAGATTATTAGGCCTGGTTTAGGCCCAAAAAAAAAAACCCTAAAATAAAACAGGTAGGTATAAGTACCTTGCCAAAAAAATCGATCGCCTACACACGGTAAGTATAGGCCTTTAGTTAAAGTTGAACCAAAAAAAATCAGGTTATTTTATATGCAAAAAAAATATTTGCCCTCCAAATAGAAAGAAAGAAAGAAAGTCTATTAAATCAAATTGGACTTTAATTTTGTTCCCATAATCATTAAAATACTCTTTTTTTTTCCAGCTGCAGTACGAAAAACGAGTACCCTAAATTTTGTCGTGGAGTGTATTTTAAGAATAAAAAAAAACATATTAATAGAGGTACTTAGTAGAGGAGTATTCGATTAGTGGGTGACAAGCTATATTATTACCCCTTAATTCCCTCAAAAAAAATATTATCTGCCGTACCTACCCCAAGAAAAAAGGAAAAATTAACATTAGGTTTAATGGATGGAACAAATGTATATTTCCCCTGATTTTAGCGATACTAGAATAATTTACCTCAAGCTGGTAGAGGGTTTTCTTCCTTAATTTCCGCCCCTGGGTGTAATGAGCGGCCAGAACGATGGCGTGAGGGGTGGTCTAACGGCGAAGGACTGCAGTAAGACCAGTTCAATTTATTCTCCCACCGAAGTGGAACGAGTCTCCGTGACGAAGTAATACTTCCTCCAAATACCAAAAATTTCAAAAATACCAAAAACCAATGCAATGGAAACTCGCATTTACGTGGGTGGATACTATTATTCTCCCTTAACTTAGGTTGAGCCCTACAACTCACTTAAAATTAGTATCACCACCAGATTGAACTGAAGACCCCTAGTTACTGATTTTCGCGACGATCTTTCGGTGATAAAATCGACTTCCCCAATATTTCTTTATCAAAAGAATTTCAAAAAAAACGCTAAAAAGCAAAGGTGTTTTGGGTTCGAGATTATTTTCGTAGACGGTACAGCTGCCGCCATCCAGGATCGAGAAACGAAAAACGGCTTACCTACTCGGAAATTTGCTGGCGGGTTCTGTAATTACCACGCATATCCCCTCCAAGAACTCCAGCTCTAATGTCAAACGGTCGGCATATGTTAAATCAAGAAAGACGTAAACAAAACACCGCTTGGAAAACTATTTACGAAATACAAAAAGGTAAGTAGGTACATTTAGTTTCTACACCCCATGTATGCAAGAAGGTAACAATTATCATTTCCACTTTACCTAGCGATGGCAACGGCAATTAAAGAGCCACTGAAACAATCCTAACCTATGAATTACATTTAACTAAAACTAATATTTCCCTTTTATTTTCAGGTACCTAAAGGGATAATACCTTATATCTACCAGCGATTCACAGACAAACCTAAGTCCTAACACCTACACGAAGTAAGGAAGCCAAGTTTAACTATGCCCAAGGATCGAAAATGCAACAAGTTGCGCCAGGTAAATGCATAAGAAAGTTGATCGTGTTACGCAGCAATTACAAACAGAACTATCCTTTACCGGGATAGTAAGATTGCCCAAGGTGACTGCACAGGATGGCAGCGAATTTACGGGAAGTTAGACGACAATAGTAAAAGAGGATTATTTACGATATCACGTAATAGTTTGTAAATAATAAAAGTAAGTCTTTTATTTCGTTTGTTTTATTTACTCTACTTGTCACAGCCTTCATCAAGATTTTTGGTCCAGATGGCATCATGAATATTTACACACTTTAATGCAAAAGGAGTAAATGGCTGGACCCTAGTACACCAATTTTAATTAACACTATGGTGTTGCTCAAAGACGAGCACCTCCTTCCTTTAAAATGGAGTCTCGGTCGAGTGGTTGATACTCACCCTGGCACGGGACGGTATAATTAGAGTAGTTTCTGTAAAAACTAGTAAGGGGTATTTAAACGCCCAGTAAATAAGGTATGCCCTTTACCTCCTAATTGATTATATTGTTACTTATTTCATGTTGTTATTTTCATTGTTAATATTTAATTTTAAGCTATATTAGGTAATAACAATTCTTTACTAATTGTTAGTAAACATATTTCACAGATCGGTATGTATTTAAAATATCTTTTTTTTTACTTATAATTAAAATGTTCCATTTTAGGTGGGCGGTATGTTTCATTTTGATTTAATTTTATAATTATCAATTTGTATATCTGGCTGCCTAAAGATCATCCATTTTTCCCTCATTAATTCCTCCCTCCATAATTTCACTCACTCCTAAAAGGATACCGATTCGCTACGCTCGCGAATACACGTGCGAAGAAATCAAAAGTTTAATTGAGTTTTCCTCGGTGTGTATCGAAAATCAACATTGTCATTGTGTACGTGTTTATTCAATAGACAATACCGCAAGTGCAAACTAGAGAAGGCCGTCCGGAAGAAAACTAGGACGAAAACCACTACCAGGTATCCTTACCTACTCATAATCATTTAACAGTACTCCCTCGCCCTTACATCTCTATACCTAAACTTCTGACATATTTTAATTTAAAAAAAAATCACCATTAACCATTTAACGCTGTATTATCAGCAAATTAAAATATAGAGGCATAATTTTCTTAGGGAATCTAGTCATAGCCTCCTATTCGCTGATTTTCCAGGCACGGGTTAATCTGTGACTGTAAAAGCACTAATTGTATTTTAAATAAAATAAAATTTCATACATAATTTGTTTTTAATTATTACACTTCAGAATACATAGGTACTTAATAGTTAATTATTAAAAGAAATTATTACCTTTCTGAACGACAGCTTAGGTAATGGTGTGTTAAATTGTTTTGATTATGATTATGTATCGATCATCCTGTGTATATCTACAATCTGTAGTGTTTGCACGAACATAACACGAAGATAAAACAAATATTCGAGTAATGATTATTTATTTAACAGAAATATCCATTAGTAGGTCTTAATTTATAAGCTTTTAGCATTTTCCGTAGCAGGGTGGTGGACTCACATTTATAAAACACAGAGCAGATCTCAATTGACCATTTTTATTAATCATTCACTGTGGTAAGTATTGTACAAAAGAAATATTTATGTTCATATTTTTAATTCTGTGGAGTAATAATTTCATTTTCTGGTAAGTAAATCTTAATATCGTTATTATAAAAATGCTTAATGGTATTTGTTGGTATATACAAAATAGAAATAATTATTGGAATGTAACATGATATCCTTACGTTTTATTTCGTCGTATAAACACCACACTTCAGACATTGAGAAACACATACATATTTGGTTATTCATATGCCAGTATTCAAGACGAATAAACGTTCAAGATAATAAATGCGTGTTTCAATGTAAAAATTCATATTCTTTTAATAGGTTATGGGCCCAGAACATGTAAAAAATGTAAACAAATGTTAGCATCGATGGAATCGAGCTTAATAGCGAGACACTCTGTATGTCGTCACCATGATCCAGGCGGGGCGAGCGCGGGCAATATATGCTGAGCCTGCTGGAAGCCGGGATATCGGTCACTTGAGCGTGGCCGAGAGATTCGTCAGCGCAGCGTCCTATGAGTATTGTGAGATGTACCAGGTCAACCAATAAAGTAGTCCTGATGTTGTTAATTTACTCGGTTGTTTTATTTAATAATATTAATTTTGGTAAACTGTTAACATCAGAAGTGGGATAAAGATCTCGTCCTTATTGTTGTTATTTGTTGGTACGCGAAGTGATTGAAAAAAAAAATGGCCACAGTTCAAGAAGAGAGTGTTGGTTAAGTTTATTCCTTGACATGGGTAATAAGTAATGGAAACCTGAGTTTAAATATCCGATGGTGGTTTTAAATAATTGATTCGAGAAAACATAATGGGTTGCCCTGTGAATATGATGAGTTACGATTTTTGTTGCCGTGGAGCATACCGATAAATAGACAGGTTTGGAAAGTCTAGTTTTATTGTCCAAAATGTTGGGAGAATTATCAAACAAAGGCTCTAAACAGGCATTGGAGGAAATGTGTTTGTAAACAATGCCGATACGAAGGAACAAGCTTTTTAAATGGGTTAAGTAAGATTGTAACTGAAGAGTAGCTATGAATTCTTCAATGAAAGTTATGATGACTGGTATGCATGATATAATGCTCAGAAATATTAAGGGAAAAACGGAAGAGGGGTCAGAATCGTTTGATTGCACCTGGATGCGCAACCTGTTGTAGATTGTCCGCTCTGAGGTCCCTCACTATGTACAATGCCTCTCGGATGTCGTTTTATATTACAGCAAGGGCGATAGCCTTGGACCCATTGAACAGTCATCAAAAGTACATACATATGTGCGGTTTTCGATGCAGCATGATTTCTTACAGTTGGATCCAGAATTTGAGACGAAAAGGCCATAAATATTGTTTAGATGGGATAAGCGTAATGTACATATAAGCCCTTTTTGAGGAACTGAGGAGGCAGAAACTTGTTTTTGCCATCTATTTAAGAACGTTTACGTTATAAGGTAAAGTATTGGATTAGACAGATGGCTGTATTAAACGTTGCGGGTTAAACCCGTGGAGACACTACTGTGTCTGGAAGGTTAGGTGGTTGATATTCCAGGAGGTGAACGACCCCGAATTCCCCACCACAGTGTAGGTGGAATCGAACATATGAAACCGTGGATTCATTTTGAATAACCGAAAGGTAAAGTAAAATATTATAGTTATGTAAGTGTTCTTGCATGGCTATAGAGGATATGCCTCGCCGCCAAAACTGTAACTCTGAGCCGGCTATAAGGGAAAAGACTAACCCTGTCATCAGAGTGAGGTACCTAATTAACAAATTAAAAAAATCATTTTATTGTTGCCGCTTTAGCCTGGTAAGTGCTAAATGCATGGCTGCCGCTTCAGTACCAAACTGAATGCATGGCTCGCTGCCGCTTCAGTACCAAACTGAATGGATGGCTGCCGCTTCAGTACGAAACTGAACGCATGACTAGTGTTAAAAAAAGGGGGCCTCAATTAACTGACTTTATAACTGATGTGTTATTTATACCATGGTTATATGATGTACAACTTGTTTACCTTTCAGATAGTCCAGCTCTCCAGGAATGTGAGCTGGTTAATAAATGCGTAGAAACCCAAAATCAGAATTGTGTTTCGAATTACAAGTTTGTTTCTAAATTTCAGAAAGCAGCCTTTGCGTGAGGACACGATCATGTCAGGAGGGCCGAATGTAAACAAATGTTAGCATCGATGGAATCGAGCTTAATAGCGAGACACTCTGTATGATGTCACCATGATCCAGGCGGGGCGAGCGCGGGCAATATATGCTGAGCGGTTGTTTTATTTAATAATATTAATTTTGGTAAATTGTTAACAAAACAAATAAAAAAAATCAACCAGTGACTAGTGGCTTAGACATAGTAAATATATAAATTAAATTTGTGGTGTGTGTAAATAAACAACAAATAGTGCCAGAGAACAATAAACAGTGCCATCATGGATCCATTAATCCGTAAGCGAAATATTCAACCCTTTAAATATAAAATATGCTTTATGGATATTCCGCATCAAAGCTGTTTTACATAAAATGGATGTATTACAAATAATGGAGAATCCTGTGCCAACAGAAGCGACAGAAGAATGGACAAAGAAAGATTCAATCGTTTGTGGAATTCTTTTTGAATATTTAAGTGACACATTATTAAATTCAGTCAAGGACCAAAAACAAAATTAGACAGTATCTACGAGCGGATAAGTCTTGCGACACAGTTAACCTTACGCAAGAAAATGTTTACTCTAAAAATACCACCAAATGAAAATTATCTCAACATTTTACAACTTTTGAAAACTTAATAATGGAACTGACGACAGCAGGGGCAAAATTAGATGAGATGGATCAAGTGCAACATTTACTCTTAACAATGCCACCAGTGTATGATGGACTAATTACAGCATTAGAAAACTTAAATGAAACTAAAATACGAAATGGTACTCCGGCAACTGTAAGTCGGGAGACCAGGAAAGAAAACGTATCTAGTGATAATGAAACAGACAAAGAAATCAAACCGGAAAGTGTTAGACGGAGTAAGAGACTTAAAGGTTGTCTAGTCATAAATTATGATGAAAATAGTCATGACCAAGAAATATATTTATCGTTAAACGGTAACAATTTCCCACTAGATATTTCAAAATTGTATAAAGAAATTGAAAATAGTTAAGATCGCGATCAGTGGGAGCTAGCAATAAATGAGGAATTAAGAGCATTAAAAGATAATAAAACCTGGACTCTTGTAACAACTCCCTCAAACACAAACATAGTTACTTGTAAATGGGTATTTACTATTAAAATGGATACAAATGGTGATATAAGCAGATATAAAGCAAGGCTAGGTAGCAAAAGGGTTTAGCCAAGAATATCTCAAAGATTATACTGAAATATATGCTCCAGTAGTAAAACTAACTAGCTTTAGGCTATTACTAGCCTTTAGCAATCAATTATCTTTATTAATCCATTATATGGATGTGAAAACAGCGTTTTTGAACGGATCATTAAGAGAAACAATATACATGGCAGTTCCAGAAGGGTAGATTGTAAAGAAGACCAGTTGTGTTTATCACATAAATCATTATATGGTTTGAAACTAAATATTTATCATGTATATACAAATTTTAATTATTTTGCAATCTAAAGTGTTGTTTATTAAGATTTTTTGAGCTGTACTATTTTTAGTACATTAGGCAGATATACGTCTACAAATTACTAATTGTTTACAGAGGCTTCACACTCGAAGATGCACTTGCAATGTTAGAAGATGATGTTAACTTGTCAGAACAAGTGGACGACATTACAATATTTCCACCGGAACAATGCAGCTGCTGAAGTGACAGATGAGGACTCGGGTGATGAAGATAGAATGCATATACATAAATTGCCTGAGTCACAGTTGAGGGCGCCAGCTGAAATAAACACACGGAAAGAAGATAATTATAATGTTATATCAGAAGATGACATTCCCTTGTCGGAAATACGAGGGGGCAATCAAAACCCTCAAGTAATCCCAAGAAAAGGAAGAATTATCACTGGGTTACAGAGGATTTACAGCAAAATGATTCTGAATTTGTCGGTCCCGAAACATCGCAGAATTTAGAAAGTCCTTTGCAATACTTTCTGAAGTATTTTGATGACGAACTTATTGAGCTGATTGTTACTGAAAGCAATAGATATGCGCAACAAAAAATCACAAACCCAATATCGAAAATTTCGAGGTAAAAAAGTTTCATTGGTGTACTTATCCTTAGCGGCTATATGCAAGTTCCGAAGAGGCGAATGTTTTGGGAACGAGAAAAAAGAGCCATAATGAATTGGTTGCCGAAGATATCAGCAGAGATAGGTTTGAATATATATTTGCTCATTTTCATTTGGCGGATAATACGAAGCTGAATGCAAATGATAAATTTGGAAAAGTTAGACCACTTTTCGAACATTTGAATAGGAGATTCTTAGAACATGCTACTGTTGAAGAAATGCATTGTGTAGATGAAGCCATGGTGCTTATTACGGCTGCCATGGCTGTAAACAATTTATTCATAACAAACCTATAAGATATGGTTACAAACTATGGGTTGGTGCTTCTAGACTGGATACATCAATTGGTTTGAGCCATTTCATCAGGGTGCTTCAACAAATATAAGTAAAAAGTATTCGGATTTCGGAGTCAGTGTTGGAGTTGTTCTGGAATATGCCGATGTATTGCGTAAAAAATGGATCGGCAATAGATTCCATATATTTTTCGATAATTTTTTCACATCTATACCACTTATAGAGATGCTTACAAATATAGGGTATATATGCTACTGGCACCGTCAGAGAGAACAGGTTGTTTGGGGAATACTCCTCATCGATTCCAAGGTTTTGAAGAAGCAACAACGAGGTACTTATCACTATAAGAAAATTATAGATAAAAAACATTATTGCTGTCAAGTGGCATGATAACAATATTGTAAGCTTCTGTTCAAATGCTTTGGGTGTCGAACCTATTCACTCTGTAAAGAGGTATTCACAAAAAGAGAAAAAAATATACAGGTATTTATACTTTTTCGAATTGTCGAACAATTTGTTGACATACATGTATTTTTACAGGTAGATCAACCTCATGTAGTTAGCTTCTACAATGCGAATATGGGAGGAGTTGACCGTTCAGACCAGAACATCAGTTTATACCGCGTTTCGATTAGAGGAAAAAAATGGTACTTCCCCTTCATCGCGCATTCAATAGACATGGCAGTACAAAATGCCTGGCAGAAACACAGGCAAAATGGTGGAGAATTGGATCAATTGTCATTTAGAAGACGAGTTGCTACAGCACTCTTTCTCAAAATAAGAAAAAATTCGCCTACTAGAGAGGCCATTCATCTTTGAGAATGAATAATGATATCCGCTATGATCGCATGGATCATTTTGTTATTCCACAGGAAAAACAAACACGTTGTGGCCTTTGTCACGAAAGGGCAAAAACCCGGGTGTAAAATGTGATGTTGGACTCCATGTAAAATGTTTCACCCATTATCACACTAAGTGAATTTAGTATATTAATAGATGTAGATTTGCATAATGTACTATATAAAGTACACAAAAATTTTTGTACTTTCACGTGAATAAAACACATAAAATTAAAAAGACGCATATTTTGTCCCCCAAATGGAAGAAATTTATATAGTATTTGAAAA